>CANYLF012887277.1:0-11986 GCA_948193215.1 Bocquillonia castaneifolia
ATTGGCAAATTGGTAGCATCAACTAAAACATCCTCTTGTTTAAGGACTGAACTTGGTTGAAATTCATCATCTATACCCTACCAACGTGTTTTATCATTAATATCTATGGGGTAACAAATAATAGGTTCATCATCAAATTCAGATTCAACACAAGAATTTGAATTTAACGTTTCAACCTCTCTAAGACAAGCAGCCCCATATTTCTCAAAAATAGTTTGCAAATTGAACTCCAACTCATCAAAGTGACGATCCATAGAGTACTTGATAGAACCAAGTTTCTGAATTAGCTTATCATAATCCACCATGGTTATAAAAGAAAATGTAACAAAGAATAGATCACTCCCTTACGTGTTTACACACAAGAAATAGATTTTCAAATCAAATTCCTTAAAATTAAACCTAAACAACACAAACACAATCACAAACAATTTTGGACATATAAAGGACTTTGAACCAACCGGATTTTTTTTAAAAAAAACACAACTTTGCAAACCCTAGGATTGATTAAGGAATGCAGACTCAATGATTTTTGATTTAGAATGAAAAAATTCGAACCCTAACAACAATGGGTGTTGCGGATTCACACAAACAAGACAAGAAACAAACACAAATTAACACACAAGGTTGTGGATTCAATAATTTCAATCCCTCAACTCACATAAATTTAAGATAAAGAAAATACAGACTCTTAAACGAATTGAATTCAATTAATAATTTCCAGATTACTTTTAATGCAAATTGTAGATTAAACCAATTAAAAACTAAAAACAAAAACACAATAAACACCAAACCAAACTTTCAAGTTCGGCTCTGACACCAATTGATATGAACCAACAATATTAGGTGTAATTGGAACGATTCAATAGCTTTAGATACGTTCAAACACAAGATAAATTGATTAACTTAATCAAACGTGATACGGTCTCTAGCTATAAATGAGATAGCAAGCTTACCAATAATGTTGATTACATCGCCCAAAGATCTAACTTGATGTTTGTGATTGAAAACGGAACTAGCAAGCTTAGCAATATAACTATTAAGGTCTCTACTTATAATTTGATGAATGCTCAAACAACCTATGAACTAACAAGTTAATAGATTGATTAAGGTAGAATTGAATAAACTAACACATAGTTTAATTCAAGAAATCAATAAGGAACACCTTAATGATAATAGTCAACGCCTAATAGGGTTTTGCATAAAGCAATGAAATTTTTATTCAAATAAACTTATAAATTTTGGGGCTTAAACAAAGTAATTCTAATTATAAACAACTAATTTAGAAAATTTGGCCAAACAAGCTTGGCTTGAAAGAAAAGCAAATAATAATAGAAATCCTAATCCTAGTTGAAAACTAAAACTGGCAGATTACAACTCTGAAATGGTATCCCAATTCCAACCCCCTTAAAGACCTCAAATGAAAATTCTTAAAACATATGAATTGTAGATCTTGAAGTCCTCTTTCCGTGGCATTTTGAATTGCATCAATCTGAGTTGTGTAACAAAAGTTATGGCCCGAATAAGCTGCTGTGCTCAGGAAATCTGATATTAGCTTCCTAATTGGATTTTGAATTATGGATAAGTAGCCAACCTTTAGGATTAGGGTTTCGTCCAAACCTTGAGTTGACACTTTGGAGATTGACTTTGTTTATCTTTGATCGTTGACCGCATGATTGACTTTGACTTTGGCTTGTTGACTTTCTTGACTTTGTAGAATTAAGCTTATGAGATTGCTAATAACCTTAATGTCTTCAAATCATTGCCATCACCACTCAAAATATGCTCCATAGTCATTAGTCCATTGCTTCATACCTTGGATCACATTACTATGGGCAGTTACATTTTAAGTGAAATAATTGCACTAGCAATTATTCACAACATGACAATGTGAAAAAGAAAAGCAAGGAGAAGTCTTTCAAGTACGATAGAAAGCATTATTCCCATAAACTAAATAAAAGAAATCTCTCTTACATAACTAAAATCAAACAACAATCAAAGAAGTATTTGGGTTGTGGATTGAAGTGTTCTTCCATTGTGGTCAACACTAGACTTGGCTATTCAATCAACATATTGTGGAAACATTAAAAGGTAAGTAATATATCCTTAATCTTATCAATTATTGAATTTTAACATTGGTAAGACTGAATGATGTTTCTCAATGATTGTGATTGAATTTGGTGATTTATGGCATAATCACATGAACATTCATCATATATAACAATCTGTCTGTGATGGCACTTTTGGTAAATTTTCATAATTTATTGATTATGTATCTTATTATTTCGATGGCGTACTCTGATAGTACGCATTGCAACCTTTAAATCGATATAAAGAAGATAAAATTTTGAGTTTTGTAAATAAAGTTATGAGTTTGCAAAGTTGCTTACTCAACATTGTCAAATCTGGAAATCAGTTTGATAGTGGTGAATTACAATGTTTGGTGACTCTTTTGTGTTATGTATTATATGATTTAAGATACATAATTTACATATTCATTTAATATGCCATATATACTTTACATTGACACATAGATCGTCAATTTTGGATCATTGTAGAGAGATATATGCATGTAAAGTAGGCCACTTGAAAATCAGAATATGGAAATTTTGTACATCTGTGATTAAATGGCCCTTTAACAAATTTTTCCAGACTTAATGTTTATGCTTTTCATTATGTTGATTATTAGGTCTTATATTCTATAACATAGGTTGTAAAACCCATATCAGAACATCAAATTTGAATAACTACACAAAAAGTTATAGATGTCCAAAGTTGGCCACTCAGATTGATATAGTCTGAAATTCTGAAATTTTTTCTAAGTACAAAATATGATTTTTGGCAATTAATTTTCTTTGGATTTTTTTTAAAAGAATCTGAATTCCAATGGAAGAAAATTATGTTTGTTATCATATTTTGGAATCATGACAAATTAAAATATTTTTTTTATTTTAATTATATTCATAAGGTGTGTTTTTTTATATACATTTATTCTATATTGGTGTTTGGCTTGAGAATTATTTTTTTACCTTATTTAATATTTTTTTGTTTCCTTCGTTTGTTTAAGGGAATATGTCTCACTTGAGGAGAATGCAAAAACTTAAATTCTATCGGGAGTTAAAAAGAAATAAACCCCCTAAAGATAGAAGGAGAATGATAAGAACTCCTATTGCTGCTAGAGGTGAAGTAGTAAGAGAACTGCTTAGACAATTGAAAAATGATCTCACCACATATAGAATGGATTTTGGACACACTTTAATAGAGCATGTGATTATAGTGAATGAGAAAATACAAAAAGTCATTCACAATGGCCATGTAATGAATGATTTTCAACAATACCAAGCTTTGTTGCATACTCTTCCTAAAAATATGTAAGGAACTCTTAGTAGCTATTGGCTAAGAGAACATGATGAAGACTTTTGAAAATGTCCTAATGATGCAAGGCATTTTGTAAATGGAAAAACTAATAGTTATGAAACATTAGTTTACTTGTTTTTGGAAGATAACTTTTGGAAGAATTTAAAAAAGTCTTACCCTTGTAATAAAAGTTTGTAAAATAAAACTTGGAATTTTTTTAATAAATCTACTTCTATGGAAGAGAATGTAGATATATACATAATTACAAACATCATAGAGAAAATGAAGTTCGAAGAGTCCATTCCAAGGAGGGTTAAATATATGAGTACTTAATTTGCATTTGTACATTTTTTTATTATTGTAAATGTGTTATATATTTTTTTGTTTAAAGATATGTAGTGAACATATTTTTTTGTATATATTATGAAGTCTATTTTATTTTTTATTATCTATTCGTATGACTTCATATATGGGCATTTTATGATTGGTAGAATTCAAAGTGAATTCTCATCTATAATTAATAAATGGCGCAATTTAAATTAAGTTAAGAAAATTTTGATTTATGATCTTAGATGATAATTGGGAACATAGTGAACTTTCTCATTTAAATCATTTATAATTTTTTTAATAATTTAATTTAGAATTGCAACTAGTAATGTGTATATGAACATAATAATTTACACTCGCATTATAATGTCTTTTTGTAGTTGTGACTAACTATGGCTTCAAAGAACATCATGGCTGAACTGAATAAGGGTGAGAAATTGAATGGTGATAATTATAACATATGGCACCTGAAAATTCAACATGTCCTGGATGAGCAAAAGGCTATTAACAATGCCATGGAAGAACCTAAAGAAAATGAGGAGAACCCTAATGCAACACAATATAGGCATGATATGGCTCTCTATAATATTTGGAAGAAGAAAGATTCCACTGCAAAAGGAATATTAATTAGTTCCATGAATGATGACTTGGTTTATGAGCATCAACAATACTCTACTGCTCATGCCATGTGGGTCGCTCTTAGAGAGAAGTTTGGAGGGACATCTATCTCCAAGCTTAGACAGCTGACCATTAAGTTTAACACCTATTAGAAGGCTCCAAACAAGCCACAGAAACAACATTTGAAAGGCATGTCAAACATGATTATGGAATTGAAGCCTGCAGAGCATAACCTCACTGATGAACAACAAGTTCAAGCTGTCATTCGATCTCTGCCTGATAATTGGGAGCATATGAAAGTTAATATGACCCACAATGAGAACATCAAGACCTTTACTGATATTGTGCATCATTTGGGACTAGAGGATGAGCGCCTTGAGGTAGCTAAGCCTATGGCACATGCTTATATGGGTAAATCTAGTTCTAAAAAGGCATTTAGGAAGCGCAAGAAATATTGGAAAGGTAAGGGCAAGATTAGGGAGACTCATCAAGGACCAAAGAAAGGAAACAAACAACACAAGTGCAAAAGAGGAAAGCGCGGTGGAAAGAAAGACAAGACCAAAGTGACTTGTTACAACTGTGGTAACTTGGGTCATTTTGCTCGTGAATGCACTGAGCCTAAAAAGGTATTGTCTTATCTTACTTCATGTAATGAATACATTATTTTTGAAACTTTTGTTTCTAGTACAGTATTGCTCACTGAATCTTATCCTATATGGACTATAGACTCAGGAGCCACGGACCATGTAGTTAGAGACATAAATGAATTTGTGGGATTTATGTAGGAAACAATGCAAGAAAAGATGTAAAAGGGATTGGCACCTGCAAATTGGATTTGCAAGAAGGTCAAACTTTATACCTGCATGATGTCCCCTACGCTCCTGACATTCAATGAAATTCGGTCTCTGTACTAGTGTTATTAAAATTAGGTTATGGTATGCATTTTCATGGTGATTGTGTGAAGATTTCTCATGGCAGTACTGATTATGGTTGTGGTAATAATGTGGATGGTTTTATGGTGTTGAATACTTATTATCATAATAATAATCGTTGTGTGTGTTTTCTTTACTCATTGAATCTAGCAATCATGATATGAATGCTTGTTTATGGCATGCTAGATTAGAGCATATAAGGAAAGATATAATGAATAGACTTGCTCGTGATGGTCTTTTAGGATCAAATAAAAAAATTTGAACCTCCTACATGTGAATTTTGCTTATAAGGAAAAACAACTAGAAAACCATTTGGAAAAGGCACAAGATATGAATTTCCTTTGCAATTGATACACTCTGACATTTGTGGACTAATGAGTGTTTAGGCAAGGCATGGAGCCTCATATTTTATAACCTTTATAGATGACTACACTTGATATGGTCATATCTATTTGATATCTCACAAATCAGAAGCATTAGATTGCTTCAAACAATATCTAAATGAGGTTGAGAATCAATTAGATAGAAAAGTGAAAGCTTTAAGAACTGATTGAGGAAGAGAGTATCTATCTGAATAATTCAAGCAATTGTGTGAGGAAAAGGGTATTATGAGATAATTAACAATTCCAAGAACTCTGCAGCAAAATGGTGTTGCAGAGCGAAGGAATAGAACCTTGCTTGAGATTGTTAGGTCTATGATGGCATAATCTAACCTCCCAATACATTATTGGGGTAATGCTTTACTTAGTGCAGCCTATGTACTTAACAGAGTTCCTTCAAAATCAGTCTCCTCTACACCTTATGAGTTATGGACAGGTCGAAAACCTAATTTAAGTGAGCTCCATCCTTGGGGATATGCAGCATACATCTTTGATTCTTCCCATAAATTTGGTAAATTAGGACCAAGAGGGAAGAAATGTATCTTTATAAGATACTCAACAAACTCAAAAGGTTATGTATTTATTAGTGAGGATAATAATGGAAGGATTATAGAAATTGAGTCCCAAAATGTGACATTCCTTGAGGATTATTTTCCTATAATGGAAAGTGTTGATAAAGACGATCGTTTTTATGAGAGGGAAGAAGAAATGGTGACCGGTATAAATAAAGAAATTGTATCTAGTCTTATTCTTGACAGTGGGAGCACTCTAAGTTTGCTTCACCCATCTCAATTGAGTAGGAGAAATGAAGTGCAATCAGATTCAATTTCGATTGGTAAATGCAATGATTCTTAATTAGGAAGGAGCACAGGTTCAAAAAACTCCTTATAAACATCTTCCAATTGAAATAAGGCTTATATGGTCACTCTTAATGATGATGAGGAACCTAAATCAATTAAGGATGCACTTGATTGTCCTACTAAAGAAAAGTGGAAAGTTGCAATGGAAGAAGAAATGGAATCCATTAAGGTAAATCAAGTCTGGGACTTAGTTAATCTTCCACAAGGTCGTAATGCTATTGGGAACAAATGGATTTTCAAAATTAAGTGCAAAGCAGATGGTTCCATTGATAGATATAAGGCTCATCTTGTGGCAAAGGGCTATACTCAACAAGAAGGTATAGACTATGAGGAAACTTTTTCACCTATTGTAAGGTTTACCTCCATTCGCCTAATTCTAGCTATATTAGCGCATTTAGATTTGGAGTTGCACCAAATGGATGTTAAAACAACTTTTCTTAATGGAGAGCTAGATGAGGAAATCTACATGGAATAGCTTGTAGGTTTTATTGTTGAAGGCCAAGAGCGCAAAGTGTTCAAGCTTAAAAGATCGATATATGGCTTAAAACAATCATCCAGACAATGGTATCTTAGATTTCATAAGGCAATTTTGACTAATGATTTTAAGAAGATTGATGAGGACCATTATGTTTGTATCAAAAGATTTGAGAATAAATTTGCAATTCTATCTCTTTATGTTGATGATATTTTCAGTTGAGCAATGATAATGGAGCATATCATTTATATATTCCATTTGATTTTAGTGCTTGATGTGGTATAAGTCTGTAATAATACACCGTAATTCCCCATTTCACACAGAATATGTATCTTATAAACAAATGCATTTCATTTAGATCCACCATTGCTGGGAAATAAATGGAAGTTTCTTCCACCGTTGTTGGGAAATAAATCACCCTTACGACTAGAGCTCTGGAAAGCATTCTCCAATTTATGTTGTAATGACTGAAAATACACCACAAGCACAAACGCAAGCTAATAGGAAAGTTCAGAACTATGCAGCAACATAAATAAATGAATTTTTTTTGTGTTTGTTTTAAATTAAATTTCATTTAGAATTCTAATTTTTTAAATTCCTTAAAATTGATTATAACATCAAATTCTTCCAAATCAAATGGAATTTAAAAACGAATGCTAAAGTATAATAGAATTTTTATTATTACAAATATACTCTTGAATTCCATATTTTTAATTTATCATACCAAACATAAAAATTCATTTCCAAATGAAGTCTCTATATAGAATTCATTCACGGCTGAATTCTACTTTTTGGAGAATTCAACCAAACAAAGTTAATGAATAGCTAAAAATGATGAATGGCATCTATTTATTCCCATGTACACTTCTTGAAAAAAAAAGGCTTGCTGTGAAGTGATTATATTGCTCAAAAGATTAACCCTAGGATTTTCCAGCTAGGCAAGCCAACAATTTACAATGGCGCCACTCTGTAGCTCTTAAAGCTATGGACCGAATCAACTACATTTAATGCTAAGTTATGTTAAATTTGAGATGGGACATTGCGGTGGCCATCAGCAAATTCATGAATTAAACCTTTAAAACTCTTCCTCCTTTTCCTTAATTGCATATGCCCATAACTGCTTTCCTCCACAGTACTCTACAACTCTTACTATGGAGGTAGTATGAGGCAGCACCAACTAGGGCATCAAACTAAACCGGTATGAGAGTTTCAGCTTCCCCTTACTTCAGATACTCCATTGGAAGAGCCTGCACCTGGTGCGAGTTCCATAGTCAGAAAATATGAAGGCTAATAAACAATAAAATATAATGAAGATCCACAACTATAAAAATGCAGGATACTTCAGTTCAGTTTAAAGACATTTATTTAAAAGGACAATGAACTCAACAAATACAAGCACTATTTTGTTCCTGATATTAAATATAAATTCTCATATTGAGATGCTATACTTTTTTATGATTCTCTTTTCTTCTAGTTACATTAAGAATTCATAGTCGGGAGCCTCATGCAGGAGCAACGATTCATTTAATTAAAACTTCTCAATAATCAATCCTGAATTGTTTATTTCAAAAGCATTTAGAGAAAGCAAAACTTTGTAGGAAAATTCAGATGATTTATGGGGGAAAAAAGTTAAATAAATGGAACTACAACTATATAATATCAAAAATCAAAATGCAGAATGGAGCCAACCTGAGCAAATATCATGAATTTAATCCTAGAAACATAAATATTTGAAATCTAACCATAAATTCATGGGTTAGAAAAACTCATAATACCCATTTCAATAATATAAAAAATTTGAATCAGTTTCTTTCAGATAAATAAAAAAAGCTCTAAACGACAGATATCTATAAGAGAGAGATTGAGATCGCAGATGTAGCCAACCATGTAAAGATTCTCAATGGAGAATATAGCCTTCCAAGTTGTTCTCTCACTAAAACTGCAAATGGCAGCCAATTGTTGCAAGATTGTCACACACTTGTGAACTTATCAGGAAGAGAAGGCAAACAAAAATTATTAGGATGTATTCTTTAAGATGCATTTAGGGCCAATCCTCAAAGGACTCTTCACATGTACCAAAGTGCAACAGTGGATCCAGTATGTTTCAGACTAGTGTGATAATTTCAAGTTATCTGCCTAAAAAAGTTTTCACAGTTTTCAATTCTGTCCTAGTTACTCTGGCCAACCAAAGCTATTAGCATTAATAGTACACTTGAGCTACCAATGAGAAATTGTGGGTGGCTTTCTGCGATTATAATGGAAATTTTATCTACTATAATAAACCAACAACATATCCTGATGCATCCTTATACTACATCTTTTTATTTGAAGAACATATTTACTTGTGGCCATTAAACTAGTATGTAGAATACAGAAGTATGCCAATATCAAATCGAAGCGGAATATATAATAACCAAAAGGATAACAGGTATGCATGTTGATAACCGGTTATTATTTTATATATTTTATTAAGTTTTAATTCAATTCCTTGCATATTTTAGTGGTTTTAGCATTTAATTTGTTATTTATTATTAACTTACAAGATTAGGGGAATTTGAGTTCATTTAGAGCATAAATCGTGTAATTCCTTTATCTTTGCATCATACAAGTGTCAATATAATTTCTTCATGGTTATTATGTTTTCAAAGGTGATTTATACTTGTTTTGGTGTGAAATCATTATAGGTATGGTGCTTTGAAGGTTTAAAAGCTAAAGACAACACTTGAGGTTTAGAGCTTAAAAGAGCTAGTCTGCGGTTTCACGAATCGGCCAACTTTAGGAGCTTGGAACATTCAATGTGGAAATAGTTTTGATATGAAAGTTTTCCAGATCATAAGTGGATTGAATTTACTTTCATTTTCAAAAATAATCAGCTCAATTGGTGCTAGAACGAAGGAGATGCAAGTTAAATTCCGGGAAGTGCTTCGAAAGCTGTCTCAAATGTAGCACTGAAATGTTAGGGGCATTTTGGGTAAGAAAATTATAGAACTGGAAAATGATCAAAACATAGAAATTAAATTAGACATCCTGAAATTCATTTTAGGATCAATAATTTCTCAATTTGGAGTTCAGACGGTCAAGATATGCCCCTCGAAAGTTAGGCGACCTGCTGGATCGTTAGAGGTAAGAATTATTCAAAGTTAGGTCCGGACCATTAATCGGAACAGACCAAGTCCGGTTCAGAGGTCTGGTTCCCTTCAAAAAAAGGCACCAAAGAAATAGAATTGAATTAGATCGAGGTCCGGACCAACCAGATCCAGTTCATTGCGGGAAAAACCGATTTTGGCCAAATTTTGTGAGTTTTAGGGTTTTTTAGGGTATTTTTAGAGAAACACTATATATAGTTATATAAAACCCTCATAACCCTTAGCCACAACTTTGGTTTGTTTCATTTGGCTTAGAAAACATAAAAAAACTTAGAAAACACTATTGTTCATTCAAAATTGGTTTACAAAGATTTGTGAAGATTAAAAATTGCTTCTTCCCAAGACTAAGTTTTCCTTTCCTTGATTCTACTTATCCTTTAATTATGTTTGTGCTTATTCTTATTGTTTGTTGGTTGGTTTTTGTTATGTTTTGGAATTAAATTCCCTACTAGAGGGATTAATGTAATCTAGTAGGGGTAATTTAATTATTAATGTTTTGTTTAACTATTTAATTATAGTTTTTCTTGTTTTATTCATTTAAATCGATTTCCAAGAGCGTATTAATTAATACATTTCTTAATTGGCCACCTAGATATAGATTTGTTAGGTTTATTGTTTAATGGATGAGTTGAAATAAACTAGATCTAGGAATCAAACTTGTTTAGACGTTAATATGGAAACGGCAATCAACTTAAACTTGATTTAAAGATTTTGCTTAATGGGTTCAATTGTTTTCACCAGAGTTGGTTCAGTTGAATATGTTTTTCTACCTCGACGAAGAATTAAAATACTTTCGAAAAGTCTTGCTTAAATGAATTTTAATTGATAATTGAGCTACCCCCTAGATGAAATCCTGAACTCTCGTATTTGTTTTTATTGAGTTTATCTATTAATTTAAATTGCTTTATGTGGATAAAGAGGGGTTACCTCAGTGACCCAAGTCATGCGACAACCGCGGCACTGTGCGATTAGCATACGGGAGCTAATAGTGTGAGTCGCCACCCGAATAGGTGTCGGGAAAAGAAAGTGGTGTGCGTCTCGATTCCCTTAAGAATGCATAAGATACCAAAACAAACAGAGATTCCAAGATCTGACTTATGCATTCTTAAGACGTGATTTTTACAAGCGACTCATAAGATTATACCCACCTTCATTTCCATTACTTAAAACAAGTAAATCACATAGATACATTCTTACATTTTATAACATATAAAGCATGCAAGAGGTGAGTTTCTATAATAACAAGGATTGATTTTACATTACCAAACCCGAATTAGTCCAAATTACATATAAGAGGTCAAAGCACATTCCACAAAGACTTCAAACAACCTAGGTTACTACCATTTTAACCTAATGATTACCGAATAGCTTAATTAGGTTCATTTCATGCATATTTCACCTAATCTTTACCAAAGAAGGTTAGATTACTTACCTTCTAGCTATATTCCATGTGAAATTTTTGTACACAGAAGTTGCAAGGCACTGGGGAGTCTGTGCAAGGTGCAACGCCACTCTTTTGAAGTACGAAGCTCCCAACGCCACTATGAAGAGTGGTGTTGGGGTCTCAAGCCCTCTGACTAGTGGTGTTGCCACTCATACATGCAGGAGACAACGAAAAATGTAGAAAAATGCAACTTTTGGGCTTGTCAAACCTCAAAAATTGGTAGAAAACTCAACATAAACATCAATGCAAACAACCTAAAACAAGTGTCTATATGGAAAAACCCAACCTAGCATGCATCTAGGCAATCAAACAAAATGCATTAAGCACATACAATAAGCATTCAAAGCATGATATTCATGAATCTTCACAAAACATGTTTAAACAATTCAAATCATGTTTAAACAATCTAAAACAACTGGAAACAAGTGTAAAACACTAGAAAAATGCATT
>CANYLF012887430.1:0-15996 GCA_948193215.1 Bocquillonia castaneifolia
TATATTGTTTTGATTAACTAAAAGGACTAATTAAATTAAAATAAAAGCAAATAAATTGTAAAGGTTATAATCAATATAGCTAAGCTCAAGTATAGGGTAGATTTCATTGATTTCCCCCTATTTAATCTAATCAAGTTTCTCTTTTATGAAACTAGGCAAGTTGTTTATAATCTATCCCTATATTTATAAAACTGATTCTATTAATTAATTAAACCCTCTAATTAACTCATCTTCCGACACAATTAATCTTGGAAAATAATCAATCAATAAAATTATTAATCACAACCTTAAAATGCCCAAAGTTCATTAAAAAATATTCCTATTTAAATTAATAAACTTTGGTTTTCTTAATTGGAGCTCTTATATAGCTCAACTTCTGAAGTAACTATATAATCTCAAATCATGAAATAAAGGTGATCAAGCTTCAATCAAGCATTAATGCAAATTAACAAAATTCATAGATCTTAGGAGAAAACTCAAATTAAATTAAATAGGGTTTAAAATCAACTACATCATCCTATACTTGAAAAAGAAAATTAGTTCATGGAGAATGGAAGAAGAACACCCAAAAAATAATTACAAGTTGAGAGAAACATGAAGAAAGAAAGAAAACCGCTTTTTATTCTTGAATCTTCAATCTTCAATCTTGAACTTCCCTCTTGAAATCTTACTTGAATGGTGGAATTGATGTGTGTCTTTTGTAGAGAGAGAGTTGCTTCCTCTAGAGAGAGGATTGTTTTTGTTTTCTATTGTATTCTACTATTTATATATGTATCTTTATGTCCAAAATCGGATTAGGGTTGGATTCCTTCTTTTTTTTTTGGCTGTTTTCAACGCAACATGACCACAACACGGGTTAGCTAACCCATGTCGTGCCTATGTCAAGTCCTTTCCATCGCCACACGTGTTTTCATCTCACCATCAAGTGTGGTCGTCGACATGACTTGGACATATCTCGACATGACTAGGACATGACCACGCCATGACCTGGCTTTCCCATGTTACAACCCATGTCAGACATTGTTTTACTCTTTTTCTTTGATTTTCAACCAAAGTTCATAATTCGACATAATAGATAAATAAACAGTAAAATCAACAATTCTTAAAGAAAAATAACATTAAATATAAGGGATTTTGATTATAAAATTTTTATATAATTAACCCACATCAGTTGTGAAACAAGTTCAATCTCCTACACCAAGCGAAGAAAAGAAGAAAGCAACTGGAAAGCCACAAAGCAAGTTGAGGTTCAAGTATGCTCCAGTTTCAAAAAGAAAAGATGGTGAAGCTTCATTTTCAAGCCAAGAAGGGTAGTATTTCTCAAGATTTGAAGGATTTGATTCTTCTTGACACTAACCTTGTGTTTTCTAAAGTTTCCAAGCCAACATTGCCAGGTTTTATGAAATCTACTCAATAGGTGATAGCCAACAACTTGCCTTCGGTAAGAGTCAATGGATTTGATCCAAATGCATACAAGCTTATAGTTAAAGCTGAATTTCAACAGCAAGACACTCCTTTATTGATAGATGGAGATGAGGAAGCTCAACAAAATGATGGGAATCATGTTAGCCAAATTCACATAATTTGGAAAGAAAAGCAACCAACTTCAAAGACTTCTAGACCAGGACTTGGGTATCAAAATTATTCTCCCTTATGCTTGAAGATTCAGAAAGATGTTACAAGTTACATCACTACTGGCGATGAAGAAGAAATACAACAACCTATTGAATGGGTCTTAGTGTTTGATCAATTAGGAACTTCTACAAGCCATGTATTAATTTTTGATCGAATTGGGAAGCAACATGATGACAAAGCAGCTTCTAAATAGATTCCTGCACAAGAAAGACTTGGGGTATTGAAGGTGAGGAAGACTAAAACCAAGAAAGAAGCTTCAATGCCAAAGGATCATAAAGAGATCAAAAGCAAGTTTTCTTCTCAAATGATTCGGCAAAGAAAATGGGTTGTGAAAACTGGAGAAGTACTCAAAGCCAAACAACATACTGTTGTAATCACCAGCTCTTCTCAAGAATAAAAGGAAGAAGAAATTCATATAGTCTCATCGTTTCATATGACTATAGTTGAAGATGATCAAGAAGAAGTGGTAGAAGAAAATGCTGAGGAAGCTCCACTAGCTTTTGAAGAAGGCAATAAAGCTACAGTTGATGACTTGAAAGAAATAAATTTGAGGACTCCAGAAAATCCTAGACCAATCTTCTTAAGTGCAAACTTGTCATAAGAGGAAGAGGAAGCATACTTAGAGCTTACTAAAGAGTTCCAAGATATCTTCATGTGGTCATACAAAGAAATGCCTGGACTTGATCTAAAAATAGAGGTTCATCATCTAGCAATCAAAAAGGGGGCAAAGCCAATCAAACAAGCTCAAAGGCATTTTTGACCAGAGTTGATTCCACAAATTGAAGCTGGGTCAATAAGCTCATTGATGCTGACTTTATCCAAGAGGTTAAGTATCCAACATGGATCTCGAATATTGTTCCAGTAAGAAAGAAGAATGGATAAATTTGAATGTGTTGACTTTCAAGACTTAAACAACGCCTGTCCCAAAGATGATTTTCCACTCCTAATCACTGAAATCATGATTGATGCTACTACTGGATTTCAAAGGTTTTTTTTTCTTGATGGTTCATCAGGATATAATCAAATCCCAACGGCGGCTACAACTTTTCAAACTTCAAAAGGAATTTACTGTTACTAAGTAATGCCTTTGGGGCTCAAGAATGCAGGTGCAACATACCAATGAGAGATGTAAAAGATCTTTGATGATATGCTTTATAAGACAGTTGAATGCTATATAGATGATTTAGTTGTAAAGTGAAGAAAAGTTGACAACTATTTACAAGACCTTCGAGAAGTATTTGAACGTCTTAGGAAGTACAATCTTAAGATGAATCTGCTTAAACTTGCCTTTGGATTTTCTACTGGTAAATTCCTATGTTTTGTGGTACGTCATTGAGGAATTGAAATTGATCGATCTAAGATTGATGCTATCTTAAAGATGTAAGAACCGCAAAACATTTACGAACTCAAAAGTCTCCAAAGGAAGTTGGCTTATATACGAAGGTTTATTTCCAACCTAGCAGGAAGATGTCAACCTTTCAGCCACTTAATGAAGAAGGGGGTGCCTTTCGAGTGGGATCAAGCATGTAGGAATGCTTTCGAAAGTATTAAAGCATATTTACTCAATCCACATGTCCTAAAAGCTCCAATAATAGGAAGACCTCTCATCTAGTACATATCAGCTCAAGAAAGATCATTGGGAGTTCTGTCAGCTCAACAAAATGATGAGGGGTAAGAAAATGCGCTCTACTATCTTAGTAGGATGTTAAATGGGGCTGAGTTAAACTATTCACCAATTGAGAAAATGTGTTTGGCTTTGATGTTTGCTATCAAGAAACTAAGGCACTATCTACAAGCTCACACTATCCATTTGATATCACGGGCAGATCCCATAAAGTACATCAAGTCCAGACCTGTGCTGTCAGGAAGACTAGCCAAATGGGCTCTCCTACTATAGGAATTTGACATCACTTATGTTCCCCAAAAGGCGATAAAAGGACAAGCTCTTGTGGATTTCCTAGATGATCATCCCATCCTTGATGATTGGAAGTTTGATGAAGATCTTCCTGATGAAGACATTTTCTTTATAGAGGTTCCTCGACCTTGGCAAATGTTCTTTAATGGAGCAGCAAGACGTGATGGTGCTGGAGCTGGAGTTATATTCATGAGTCCAGAAGGTGAAGTTATGCCAATCGCATTCAACTTTAAAGAGCCATGTTCAAATAATGTGGCAGAATACCAAGCACTAATCCTTGGACTAGAAATGGTGATTGACATGAAGATTCTGAATCTCAAAGCATACGATGACTCAAAATTGATCATTAACCAAATTCTTTTACTGTATGAAGTAAATAAAATTGAGTTAATGCCATACTTTAAATATGCTTTAAAATTGATCGACCAGTTTGATGTGTTCTTAATTGATCATATTCCAAGAAAGGAAAATCGAAAAGATGATGCTCTAGCAAATTTGGTGTCAACGATTGCATCCTCAATTGAAGATCTCAGAGTCCCAATTTGTCAAAGGTGGGTGGTATCATCATCTCTTAAAATTAAAGAAACTAGTGAGGTAAATGTTGTCTCTATCTGTAAGATTGTCAAAGAAGACTAGCGCCAACCAATCATTGACTACCTAGAGTATGGAAGATTGCCTAAAGAAGTACGCCACAAAGCTGAAGTTAAAAGGCGTGCAACAAGATTCATATACTACAAGGGCAATCTCTATAGGCGCTTATTTGATGGTGTTCTCTTACGTTGTCTTGGGAAAGAAAAATCTACTAAGGCATTAGAATAAGCACATTCTGGTATATGTGGAGCTCATCAATCAGGTCCCAAACTTCATTTCCAGATCAAGAGGATGGGTTACTATTGGCCAACCATGGTGAAATATTGCATGGATTATGCTAAAAGGTGTCAAGAATGTCAGTTTCATGCAAACTTGATACGCCAACCACCAGAACCATTGCATCTAGCAGTTGCGTCTTGGCCATTTGATGCATGGGGACTTGATGTTGTAGGTCCTTTGCTGAAGAGTTTAGGTGGACATCTTTATATCTTGGCTGCAACTGACTACTTTTCCAAATGGGCTGAAGCTATTACTTGTAAAGACGTCAAAAAGGAGGCCATTGTTAGCTTCAATCGAATAAATATTATTTATCGTTATGGTGTAGCTCGTTACATCATAACAGATAATGGAAAGGAGTTATGCAATAAAACTATGGATAAGTTGTGCGAACAGTTTGGTTTCAAGCAACACTTCTCTTCAATGTATAATGCGCCTGCTAATGGACTCGCCGAAGTATTCAACAAGACTTTGGGTAATCTTCTCAAAAAGATTGTAAGCCACTCTAAAAAGGATTGGCATGAAAAAATAGGAGAAGCTTTATGGGCTTATCGAACTACATTCCAAACACCAACACAAGCTACTCTGTATTCACTTGTCTATGGTGTTAAAGTTGTTCTTCCTCTTGAGCAACAAATTCCATCCTTAAGTATCATGATACAGGAAGGGTTGACAAATGATGATAATGTGTTTACGCCTACAAGAACTGGAAGCATTGGATGGAAAGTGTCTGGAAGCACAATAATGCTTGGAATGTTATCAAGCTACATTGTCTCGGGCATTCAACAAGAAAGTTAGACCATGATCTTTTCAAATTGGAGATCTTGTTCTTGCCATAAGAAGGCCAATCATCATATCACGTCGCATGGGCAACAAGTTCCTCTCAAATGGGGATGGGCCATATGTGGTGAAAGAAGTCTACTCAAATGGTGCATACAAGATAGCTGATAAAGATGGATTGCGGGTTGGACCCATCAATGGCAAGTTCTTGAAACGCTATTATGCTTAAACAGCTTTTTGTAGCTCCTGGCAGGCACGAGCTAAAACTGTGAATGGCACACAAAATAATAATAATAAAAAACAGTCACACCATAAAAAAAAACTTATTGATATAAAAGTAAATTATTTCAATAAGTATATAAAAAGAAAAAAAAGGATAATTACATTGATAAGGATTATTTAAAAAAATGTAAATAAATAATCTTTATTAAAATAAAGTAATTATTCATGACATCAAAAAAAGGCAAAAAAAACAGCAAGAAAAAAAAGAAGAAAATCTCTAGGGCCTCCAATTAAAGTTCTTTAAGTCGTTTCGTTCGGCTTTAAAAAGGTCTTTGAGTTCTTTTAAAGATTGCTCATCAGTTGAATTGCGAACAAGTATTGGTTCCAGCTCCATTATTTCTTCTTCAAATTTAGAAAAGTTTCCCCCAATTTTCAACGTTTCAGTCTTATTCTTTGCAAGAGTTTCTTCAAGTTGATTTTTTTTAGAATTCAATGCCTTAAATTGATTTTCGATTTCACTTAATTCTATTATTATCAAGTCATGCTTTTGAAAGGTCTTACTTTAAGGCTTTTGGCTTGTTCTCGCTTCTCAATTAAAGAATCAAGTTTTCTTCTGTGAGATTCTCTTGACTTTGCTGAATAGGATGAACTTTCCTTGGCATGAAACTCTCTAAAGTATTCGAGATATTGTTCAGTTTGTTGTTTTGGAATTGAAGTGTCAACCCTTTCAACTAATTGTATGTTATCTAATGTTTTGTAAATCTCATCACCAAAACAGATGGTCTCTTCAAAAGTTGCTTCAATTAACTTAGGACAAAGACGCTTCCATGTGTTAGCAGCAAGATTACGTCTTTGTTCAAGCAAGAAATCCTCTCCACAAAATTTAGAGATTATTGACATAGCAAGATGGTTATCTTGGTGGATCACTTTTTGCATTGGAACAACCTTCTTAGGAACACTAATAATTAAAGGCCTTGCATCTTTAATCCTATTCATTGTCATATTAAAAGTTGAAGCATAATTTATGGAAGCTATGCTTTGTTTAGGAAGGTTTTGAACTTGATCAGCCTGTAAAATTTTCAAAGTAAGTCTCTAGTTCATAAAAAAAAGGATTATGAGATTAAAGGAAAGTAAAAGGATTTACCTTGGAAGGACTTTTGAAGTAAAATGATCTTGGAATAGCATCTAATGCATCCAAATCTGTTACTGGAACCAAATCTTTCCTAGCTCTAGTCCTTTTCCAACAACAATCAAAATTGGACGTAGATTCTTTTTAAGCGAACAAGATGAGGCATATGGATTGGACTCACCACTCCCCTCTTTATGCTTTGATGATTTTTTATTTGGAGTATCAACAATTGATTTCTGTTTTCTCCTCAAATCTTATTCCTTAACTTTATCTGAAGGTTTCTTTGGTTTCTTGCTAGACTTTCTTAAAAGATAACATCCCTATTGACTATAACCTTGCAGGCAGTGGGATCCCACAGGCGATACCCCTTTACACTGTCAGCATATCCCAAGAACAAACACTTGCTGGATTTTGGATCCAGCTTTGTAGTTTCTTGGGCATTGTAGCAAATTTGGCATAGGGTCAAGGTGATTCTTGTCATTAAGTTGAAGCCATTCATTGGACCACTAATCAACATACTTTTTGGTTGCATCAAATGGTTCTTTGCATAAAGCACCTAGAACACTCACCGTTTCATTGCTATCAACTTTTAAAAGAAAGCCCCAATGACGAACCACTTCTTTTAGTGTTACGTTATTAATATATACCTGAAGGTTTCCAGGAACTTCTTGGCGAAAGCTGAATTGTCTACTAAATCTGCGAGGACTGTACGGCTTTGCATAAAATAAATCTTCACATTGAAAGGTTAAAAATCCATAACGAAGACTGATGAAATACTCTTTTCAAGGATCTGAAGTGTTAAGAGAGTCATTATCTATTAATGTTCTCTCTTTTCTTGGAAAAATTCGATGTTTGGGGACATGGTCATGATTATTAAATAAATACTCAGCTTCAATTGGATTATAATATCGAGCCATCCTAACTCCACAATAATTAGCCATCCCAGCAAGGCTTCCACTTTTTTCATTTTTAGTAAAATGTGTATCATATTTTGCTGCAATCCATCTATAGACATAATGAGCAGAAAAGCATGCATTGCATTTCTTCAAATCAGTAGTAGTGGAAATCTCATGAAGACCATTGTAAATTTTTGATAATACTGGAACGGCTAAATAGAAGCCTTCATCCACACTCATCATACTTGCTATTTTGAAAGTGGAAGGATGGATAAGCTTGGAAGTTCCAATAGGTAGGACAAATTTACATAACCAGCAAGAGAGAAAGGCAGCCAAGTAAATCTGATCTTGAAGAGCATGGTTAGTAGCTCCTATAAAAATAAATGGTTTTTGCCAAATCCTATCATGAGGAAAAGGAGCTCCAAGCATTCCTGAAGGACAAAAGGTTTTCTTTGGGGCAGAAGTTCTTTTATATTTTGGATCTTTATAAGGAGGTTTTTTGTACTTAGAAGGCCCATAAACCAAAATTTGATCCATTCTTCAATAGTGACTTCTTGATGATTGTTTGATGAGTGAGAGAGTATGTGGTACGCATGAAATAGGTATTGACAACTGCGTGGAAGATGTTTCCCATGATTGTCATGACCAGTAAGCTCTTTAGTAGAAGGAGCAACTTGATCATAAAATAATCCTGTAATAGGGAGTCCTCCAAGTTCTTTTAAATCCCAAAGAGAAATTGATTCTTCCCCGAATGAAGTAAAAAAAGTGTTTGTCGATGGACTCCAATGCTCACAAAAATGTAGGATGACATTCGGACACTTATCATAAATCAACAAAGAAGGGTCACCGCATCATAAATCTGAGCCTTTGTAAGTAAAGGTTGATATGAAGAAATGATATCCTTAAGCCATTCCTAGTAAAGTTCAAGATAAGTAAACTCACCTGCAATAGTGAATGAAGACGGCCATGAAACTTCTCGGTCATGAATGCGTTGCTTAAGTAGATGCATGCTATTAGAAGAACCCTTTAAAGAATGGAATGGAGACAACAATTGGAGACATGGTTCATCTTCTATGACATGTGTTTTTGTTTGATTATAGAACCTGCATCTATCCTTATATGACCAACTTGAAAAGGAAGGAAGATTAGCAAAAGAAGGCTTGGATGGAGCAAAAGATCCAATAACAGGCATATGAACAAGTAAAGTAGTGCTCAAGCATGAGTTGTTCCTTCTATTTTCTAAAATCTTAATGCATGATTGCCGACGATCATTGGTGAATTCTTCAATGTGGATCATCTTTGTTGATTAGTAGAGAGAGTCGTTAAAGAGGCAATTTAACTAAGTAATAATCAAAGCCAGTTTGATTATTAGTAGATTAAACTATGAAAGAGAGTCGCTGCAGAGGTAATTTAACTAAGTAATAATCAAAGCCAGTTTGATTATTAGTAGATTAAATTGTGACAGATGTTGAAATAAAGGCTTCTCTGAAGCGGCAATTTAACTAAGTAATAATCAAAGATAGTTTGATTATTAGTAGATTAAATTTTGACAGATGTTGAAATAAGGAGATCGACTTTGAAGAGGTAATTTAACTAATTAATAATCAAAGTCAATCTAATTATTAGTAGATTAAAATGTGAAAGATGATGATCTTCTTCAAGAGGCAAATTAACTAAATAATAATCAAAGAATACTGTCGATTTGATTATTCAAGTAGTTAAATTGTACAAGATGGAGATTACTCAAATAAAATTTTGCAAAAAAAAAAAAAGCAGGAGTAAAAAAAAGCAAGCAGAAATAAAAAGGACAGACTTCAAGAAAAAAAAAAAAGGACAACATTCCAATAAAAAACATTTGGACGTGTATATATGTTTCCATGTAAATATCATGTCTAACTTTCCACCCATAAAAGAATGGCAGTAGTCTCTCTTGCTTTACAATTGCAAGGACACGGGTCTTTTTCCAAAGCCTTCAATATTATTAAATTTTAACTGCCTTATGTTCATCAGTCCATGCAATGTATAGCTTCATTGGAAAGAAAAAGTGGCTAGCACATTAAAATAAATTGCATTCAATTTAAAAGAAAAGAAAGCAGGACTTCGGGAAAAAAAAAAGGAAGCTCACCTAGTGTATGTACCCACCTGATGATGGTGGCTCACGGTGACGGTTGCTGCGGAAGAAAATAATGAATTGATGTGTGGGGAGGGTCTCTTTATATAGGGGTTAAATCCTACAAATTCAAGTCATAATAGGATTAAAAGTTCTAATCCCACTTGGATAAGTCAAATATATTTTCTTTTTCGCCAAGTAATACATTAGGTTTCTACTCCTAATTGAACTTGGATTTGTTTTCTTCAAGAAATTAAAGTTGTATTAGGATTTCTAAATTTTTATCCTAATTATTTTTTAAAATTCAGATTATAAAAAAATAAATATAATTTGAATTTATAATTTTCAAATTTTAAAATTAAATGTCATTAAACTTTTGCATTAAAATTTTTGCATTATTTTAAGACATAAAAAAAAATTTCGAGACAAGTTTGCTCCTTCAAATTATGTGAACACGTCTCGAGGAGGCATTTGTAGACATGCAAATTTTTAAATTAAATTTTAGACTAATTAAATATTTTAGTCTAATGTTTATTTATATTATTTAAATATTTTAGTCTAAATAAAATCAAATAAATTTTAAACCAATCAATTATTTTGGTCTTTTAAATATCTAGATTAATAAAGTGTTCTAATTTAGATAAAATCAAATAAGTTTTAAACCAATCAAATATTTTGGTTTATGAAGATTCTAGAATAAATAAATATATCCGTTTAGATAAATTCAAGACGATTTTAAGCCAATCAAATATTCTGTTTTAAGAATGTTCTAGATTAATTAAATATTCTAGTCTAGATAAATCAAATGAGTTTTAAACCAATCAAATATTTTAGTTTATAATCTAAAATTAAATTATTTTAATAGCCAATCAAATTAAGCTATTAGGATGATGTTAAATAAATAATATTTATCTTAAATATTATTTATTTAAATATGATGTAGTTGAACCAATCAAATTAAATCATTGGTTTAATTGAACCAGTTAAATTACATCTTGATAAATGATGATGTAGTTTAACCAATCAAATTGCATAAAGGTTGTTAAATTAAATTATACAACCTAGAAGGTAATAAGTCTTATGAGTTCTAAAATTACTTAAATGACCTTCACCAAACCCTTATAAATAGAGGTGCCCCCTCAGTCATTAAACACATATGAAGTCTTCGCATCAAGCTGCAAGTAAAAGCTCTAAAACTCTTCAAGCTCAACATCGTGGTTCTTCAAGTTCATCATTGGTGTTCTACATCAAAATCAAGTTTTGATTCAAGATCAAGCTTCTCAAGCCCTTGAATCATGTTCTACATCAAAATCAGGTTTTAATTCAAGATTAAGCTACATCAGCCCTTGAATCAAGTTTCTTCTACGAAATTTGAATCAGAGGATTATAAGTTTTTTGTAATAAAAATTTTTGTACTAGAGATTGTAATCCACTTCAAATCAATAAATTCAATTTGTTCCAATTTTTCTAGTTTGATTTTTCATACTAAGAAATTTGTGTGTACAGACACCAAAAGTACTTACTAAAATGAAGACCACCTAGAAAGCATAAATTAGCTTTCTTATAAAATAACTCTGCCAAGTTGTTCAACTTTTTCTACTTGAGTCTCCTTATCTATACAGTAATCAAGAAAATGATTCATTTGGCATTTCAACTACTTGCCATATACTCTGTATTGTCCATTACCCGATAAAGCCGTTAGAAATGGTAACGCAAGAATCATCTTACAAACCAATTACAATGGGTCTAGTGAGGGTCTATATTTTTTAGATCTTTTATTAATTATTTCCCAATTTTACCCTCTAGAAATTGTCATTTGGACTGTCAAAATTTGGTGCGAATAGCATATATAATAAAAATATAACATTTTTATATGTTTATACGGGTTTAAAAACCTAGATCTATGCATTTTCTGTCATTTCTACATTTTTTGGGCAAACTAAAGATTTCTAGGGTGTAGTGGCAGTGGCATGCCAAGCGCTAGTGCCCCAGTGGTGTTGGTACATTCAATGCATGTGCACACTGGTGTTGGCTTATTATGTGCACTGGCGATGGCCCCTATTCTTCTTGAAACATTTCAATTTTCTTGTATTTAGGCAATTTCCATATAATCCTAAGCCTTCTTGCAACTTAGAAGTGTGTAAAAATGCATGTAATTGGTTTGTAAACATTGTTTTGTAATCATAATAGGTAAAAAGAATGATAGGAATCTAGGGTTTTCATGATTTTCTTGCTTGTTTTTACGACATTTTTGCATGTAATTTGTATTTAATCAAATCTGGTAATCATTTAGAATAAATCTTATTTGTAATAGTAGAAACTAGCAATTGACATGATATGCATATGTAAATTATAGGAATAATTTTTTTTTTATAAGTGGATATATTATTAAGGCCACAAGGAGTGGCAGACTTACTAAGAAGGTTCGCGCAAAGGCTACAACAACTTAGTAAGGAAGATGCAACCTAATGTGATCCGAAGATCGCTGTAAAGGATCTAAAAACATCCATAGCTGAGTAGGGAAAACTAGTGTTCCAATTTTTAAAGTAAAATACAGCCTGAGATATACAAGAAATAATAATTCCCTCTGAATTCCCGGACCTCCCATAAAAAATACGCCTGTTTCTGCACTTCCACGTTTCCCACATTAAAAAGTACCATAGTGAGCGCCAAAGGCATTTATAAGCAGAGCACAGCACGATATAGATCTAAAAGTCAAAAAACAAAGTTTATAGAGTTAGGCATGACATATGAGATGTTAACCTTAGTTGCCCAGAATAGTCACTATGAAGAATGATATGATTGATGGTCTCTATATTAGTGCCACATGCTAAGCATAGATGATTCTCAGCTACTGTTATACCTCTTAAAGTAAGAAAGGAGAGAGTAGAGACCTTTCCTAGATAAGGCATCCAAGCAAAATGTAGTGTTCTAGGTGAGGCAATGCCCTTCCAAATCTTTTGTCAGGTAGAGACAGCGATTGTTTGAGATTGATTATTAGCAAAGTACCATGTCAACAAGCTTGCCTTATACCCTCCTTCTTTTTCCATCCATTTCAACTTGTCTATGCCTTCATTTGCATTGAAGACTACAGTGGTTAGGAGCTGATGTAGTTCTGCCATTTGTTCTGCCTCTGATACCCAAAGACGTCATCTATATGATAGAATCCAACCACTGATTACCGCATCAGATATAGTGATATTCTTGTGCCTGTAAAGTCAGTAGATGATTGGATAGCTGTGTTTCAATGGACTGTTGGAGATGTAGTTGTCGTGCCAAAAGGAGGTGTTTGTCCTCGAGACAACCTGAACAGAAATATGCTGACAAAAAAAATTAAAAACATCTTCCCTCTTGGTACATAACCAAATGATGTTTTTCCAAATGGTAGAGCAGTTTGATAAGCTCAAGGTTAACACATCATGGAGGTCAATAACTCTAGAGGAAAAGGAGACCACATTGTACCATAGGGAATTTTGATCTCTCATCCTAAGCTTCCAAAGCCACTTCAGCAAAAGGCTTTGATTAGAAACAGAAAGAGGAGTAATACCTAGACCGCCACACTCTTTCTTATTATAGATGTTACTCCAAGAGACATTACAAAGGCCTCTAGAAGTGGAATCACTCCTCCATAAAAAGTGAGTCATTAAACTATCAATCTTCTTTTGAATAGATAAAGGCATAACCATGAGGGACATAAGATAAATAAGTAAACTTTTAAGGACAGATTTTATTAGAACAACTTTGCAAGCATGGGACAACAACTTCCCTTTCTAAGAAGCCAGTCTCCTGTGGAATTTTGAGATGATAGGATCCCAAAGCTTTTTTGAATAAGCTCTATTGCATAGTAGAAGACCAAGGTATGTCATCGGGAGACCTTCTATTCTGCATTTGAAAATAAAGTAAGCCCAAGAGAGATCATTATGGTTAAGATTAATACCAGAAATAGAGCTTTTACTGTAATTAATTTTCAGCCCTGGGATAGCTTCAAAGCATCTAAAAATCCTTAGAAGATTAGTTATTTTTGTCTTCTCAAAAGGCACAAAAAGTAGAGTATCATCTGTAAATTGTAACAGATTTAGGGCATCTATTACACTATTAATCTCCATCCCATCAATGAACCCCAAAATCGTTGCTTGATTTAGAAGACTATGAAGGCCTTCAGCAGTTAGGACAAAAAGGGAAGGAGATAAAGGATCCCCTTGCCGAACCCCTCTCTTCATGGAAAATGGGTAGGTAGCCGAGCCGTTAACCAATACAGAAATCTTAGAAGAGTGCAGCATATTAGAAATCTAGTCAATCCATTTTTGATCAACGTTCATCCTCTGAAGAGTGGCAATGAGGTAAGGCCAGGAGATGGTGTCAAAAGCCTTATGAAAATCTAATTTCAATAGTAAAAGTGGTTGTCTTCTACATTTAGACAGGTGAATAAGCTCGAGAGCCAGGAAAGAGCACTCATGAATATTTCTCCCCTTAATAAAACCATGTTGAGATGTAAAAATTAAATTAGAGAGAAGGGGGGATTATCTATTCACTAGAACCTTTGAGATCCATTTTCAAGACCCATGCACTAAGCTGATAGGTCGGTAATCCTTCAAGTGAGAAGCACCTGCAATCTTTGGAATTAGCACCATAAAAGAATAGTTAAGATTTGCAGGGAAGGAGCAGTTCTCGTGTAGGTAATTGAAGAGATCCATGATGTCTCTCTTCATGATTCCCCAAGACCTCCCATAAAAATAAAAATTAAAGCCGTCCGGACATAGATATTTGGATTCATCACATGAGGATAGAGCACTGAGAACCTCTTCTTCAGAGAATGCCCAAACCATATGTTTGGAGTTATCCAAAGATAGAGAATTGAAGGGAAGATCTGATAGTGAGAATGGAGCTACAATTTCTGAGGAGAAAAGATTTCTGTAAAAGTTCCTGATAGCCAGCCTGATACTGTCAGGTTCCTGAAAAGAAGAATTAGTTCCATTTGATATTTAAAGAATCAGATTGTTTCTGTAATGAATAGAGGCAACTGAGTGGAAAAACTTCGTATTCCAGTCTCCCTCCCGAATCCATCTGGTTCTTGATTTCTACTTCCAGATGGATTCGAGCTTCTTATTTTCTGTATAGAAATTCAATTTAAGGTTAGATAAATCCTCCAACTCATCGGTATGGAGCTCCCTAGTGTCCATTAGGACATCATAGTCGCCAAATGTTTTTTGTAAGGATGATAGTGTAGAGGTAATATTCCCGAATGAATTAGAGTTCCATCTTTCAGATTATTCTTGAGGTGTTTTAATTTCTTGCAGAGATCCAGACCATCAGCCTGTCGCCAGAACTAACAAACCTTCTCATAAAAACCGTTATGACTCCACCAAGCATCAATAGAGCGAAAAGGTTTTGGCCCCCAATTAACTGCCACATCTGACTTGAAGATCAAAGGCACATGATCAGAAGTGCTTTTTTATAAAGCAGAGAGGACAGAGTTTGGCCATAAGTTGATTAGAGAGGGAGAACAAAGAACTCTATCTATTTTGGATCTGGAACGAGTATTCTACCAAGTGAAGATGCGACCTGTTAAAGGCAAATCAACAACTCCATCCCTTGAAATAAAACTTTGGAAATCCAACATCAATTGTGAGAACCCGGTACAATTCCATTTCTCCAAAGGGTGGAGAACTTCATTGAAATCCCCTGATAAGATTACATCCCCATCATAATGCAAAAGAGGAAGAATTTCTTCCTAGAGGAGTCGCCTTTCTACCGGTGAATTGAAAGCGTAAACCAGCGTAAACCTTAAAGATGTCTCATTCCATAAGAAATCCATACAAATCCATCTATTACCTTTTTAGATATTGGATGGGGCCACAAGAACAGAATTCCAGACAAGTAATAATCCACCTGAAGCACCCTCAGAGCTAACAGACACATGACCATAATCAAGATTAAGCCATAGCGATCTAACCATGAAGTCATTTACAGACTGAACCAAGAATAGAAAGATAATTCTTAGAAACAAAAGACCAAATGAACATTTGCTTTTGTTTATAAGAAAGCCCCCCACGATAGTTCCATACAATAAATTTAAAATTAACCATAGCAAAAAATGAAACCTTAAAAAAGAACAACATTTCATTACTTTGGAGTTTCTAGATCCTTGTTGAAGTTTGTTATCAAGACCTAGGGATGGCAAAAAAATCCGAACCCGATGGGGACCCGAATTACCAACCCCGATTTGACCGGGGATTCCCCGGTTTGACCGGGTACGGGGATGGGGATGGGGAATTCCCGATTTATGAAAAGCGGGGATGGTACGGGGATGGGATGACCCTTTATCCCCGACCCCGGCCCCGACCCCGACCCCTATATATATATATATATATATATATATGCTCTTGGAAAAGAAAAATAATATATATATATTTGGAAAAGAAAAATAAAATGAGTTGTTATA
>CANYLF012889633.1:0-11563 GCA_948193215.1 Bocquillonia castaneifolia
TCGTCATCACACCAGATGATTTATGGGTTCAGAATGGGTCATTCATACTTGGGGCAATTTCCCATTTAATTAAGTAATGAGGTCATTATTTCCTACCAGAGACAAACAATATAAAGCGATAAATCACCCGAAAAGTAGGATGCAATGAATGGGCACGCCTAATATTATTTCTAATCAAATTTTAGTTATGCATTAAGTCCGTTATATTTAACCTTGATTGATTAAGTGCTGATTGCTGTATTGGTGGGTAATTACTTATTTTAATGGTGGTTAGCCTAGTGGATTATTTTCTTATTTATTTACAGATAAAAAATCCACAATTAGTTTCTAAATTATTTTATATTTTTTTAGGATTAATATTTGCACATTAATTTATTTATTAGTTACCCGAAATATTTAAAAAAATGGCAATAATACACATACAACCTTAAAGAGAGGAAATGTGAAATTAATTTCTACCATTTTTATTTACTCATTACCGAATTGATTAATTAAGTGTCCAATTAATTATTTACAAATAGATCTATGTGATTTGTATAAAAAAAATCGTAAAGAAATCTTATCGATCGATCGATTCATCCCGGAGAGGACGAATCAACCGACCTTGAAGCTTCAGTCAATTTACTGTTTCAAAATCTTCATTTTCTCCTCGGCATCGTGAAGGTCCGGCCGGTCCTCTGAACATCAGGCCGGATGTTCTTAGGCCAAAAATTTGAATTTAAGCAGGCAGGTGGGACATCCGGAACAATCTGGACATCCGGCCGGATCTTTACAAATGTACGGCCGTATCTTTGATCATTTAGCCAGACCTGCAATCCGTCTTTCCCGAGCTTCCTTCCATGTATTGTTATGTTTTCTTACAGATACACAGTATATTAGCTAATGATAATTCATACAGATTCTTAAGGATCCACTTTGGA
Organism: Bocquillonia castaneifolia; assembly: GCA_948193215.1. Lineage (NCBI taxonomy): Eukaryota > Viridiplantae > Streptophyta > Magnoliopsida > Malpighiales > Euphorbiaceae > Bocquillonia > Bocquillonia castaneifolia. Next base: position 921 of record CANYLF012889633.1, read on the forward strand.
TGATTAAAACAACTTATAACAACAATAAACAAATCTAAGCAAAAAGGACGTTGTGAAATTTTGAGGTTAGAGTTACAGGGCTCCATGCTCGAATATGAGAGGCTCTAAATCTTCCTGCTTTCACATAAAACTCATATATGCAGTCAGAATGCAAAACAAAATTAGTATGAGAAATATGTAAAAGTTACAGAATATAAGTAAAAGATTGTAAATGTGAGAAATATGCTTAGTCTGAATGTATGGATGTTTTGTGGATGACTGGTTGCCCTCAGAATTGAGTTAAGTTACCGCTTTCGGGTAGAAGATGAGCTGTTGAATCGTTAAAAAAAATTTAAAGGGTCTGCTTTGAAAATCTTTAACTGAGAAACGGTTATTTTGTTCCTGTTTATTTTTGCTAAAAATTCTTTTCCTCTAATCATTTTCTCTCTAGCCGATCCCAAAAACTCTCCCCCTTCCTCTGCTACATCTCTTTCTTTTTATAGCCTTGAGAAATTAGGGTTTTTCGACATCAAGAATCTGCTTTTTCGAGTCGATGGAGTATGACAGATCATTATCCGTTATCTTCTGTCCGATCGTGTAGATGCTCCTATAACCAAATAATTTAAAAATTTTAAGAAAATAATAAACATCCGGCCGGATGTTCATTTTGGGCTTGGTGGGGTTCAAAATAATTTTCTGGTTTATGTGGGTCGTATTAAGGTTCAGACATATATTTAAATACTTGTTTGGACCATTAATTGAGCCAAAAATATGTTTCAAAAATATTTAACATGTTTGAAATAATTTTTATTTTCTTCAGCACATTTCTACGAGAAACTGGGTAACAAAGTGGTCCAAACTAGACCGTATTCATCACTGGGCTCCCGTGCTGCTTCCACGTACCTGCATCCAAAAATTCAGTGTCTACATAGGTGTTTAAACTTCTTTTTAGTTTCAATTAAATGTTGTAACCTGTAAAATAATTGCAACATAGTGTTTTTGGCAGGTTACCAACAAGTTACCTAAAATATATGATATTTATAATTTTTCTAATAAATTATATACTTTAAATTTATTTTATTAAGCCTTTTATAATCGTTATATTCTTTTAAACCGTCAAATGATTATATTATTTGTTGGACCTTAACCTCATTTTGATGTTTACAAAACCCCCTAAGTCATTATCTAGCCTTTAAACTCAAGTGTGTAGGTCTCTAATTCAAAATGTTCATCTGGCCATAAACACACGATTGTATGTAGCAAAGCTCACGATCGTGTGTGTGAACCACGATTGTATGTCTCACCCACCATTGTGGGTCTTGAACATTCCTCAATTAGATGGTTCGCTTGAGTGTTTGGCCTTGGACACCACTCTATATATTGTTTACACACGATCGTGCTTATCTTACGAATGATTGTGTGGAAAGGGTTTGGTCGTGGTTCTAATGGAGCTTGTGCACTCTTGCTCGTGTGATTTAATGAAGCTCTTCCATGCTTTTTGTAAGTCCTACCCAGGATCATGTGTAAGTCTTAACCACAATCATTTTCCTTTCAATATAGCTTGTGTAAAAGGATTATTGGCTTTTGTTTCTTTTTCTGGGCAACCCACGATCGTGGTAGCAACCCACGATCGTGGTAGCAATCCACATAATCGTAGTTCACACACACGATCATGTGTTTATGGATAGATGAACATTTTGCCTACGTACTACAAGAAATTGAGTTTATTACAACAAGCTATTTTGTCACGATAAAGTTAAAATTTGTCAAAACAAAATTTTCGTGACAAAAAATTTTGTCGATGAATTTGTTAAAATAAGCTTATTTTAATAAGTATATTGTGACAAAAAAACTTTTCTAACAATAGCAAAAAATTGTTGTGACAATTTATATTTTGTCATAAAAGATTTCTTATCAAGACAAATTACTTCGTTACAATTGAACTTTATTTTGTCATAATAATTATAATATTGTCATAAAAAGTCTCATATTATGACTAAATGACTTTTTTGTGTGTGTCAAAAATCCATGTTATAATGAAATAATTTGTCAAAATTTGTAGTGTGACACATTCAATTTATCACAATTTCAATAGTGACAATATTATTCTCACATTTTTTTATTGTGAAAGCTTAATTTTTATCACAATTTCATTTACGTGATTAATGCATGTTAAAATTTTTATTATGACAAAAGTAATTTTATCAAATATTTAAAATGATGATAAAGTGAGAAATAATTTTGTCACTCTCTTATAGTTGAAAAAGATAATTTTGTATGTATAAAGTGAAAGTAGTAATAATGTTTTTTAGTTATAAATAAATTGTGACAAAAATCTATAAGGGTTATTTATGACAAATATTTATTTTTCACAATATTATACCTTTTTATTTTTAATTTGTTATATCAAATTTTATTTTTTGTTATTTTATTGTGCTAATATTCTTTTATAATTGTTATACTAAATATTAATAATTTATCACAAAATTATAATAAAAAATTTTATAGGAAAAATATGTAATAAATTCAAATATAAACAACATAACACCTATATTCAATATATAGTAAATGATTAAAATATATAAATTCGAAAATTAATTGGTGACGATTAAAGTTAACAAATATTCCACTACAAGTTTTAACAACAATTAATTGATAAGGATTTTGTCGAGTAAGCACTCCAATTGTCGAATGCACTCCTTTCTTTATGATAACTCCTCCAATTTTATTGCCTTCTTTGACTCTCATTTTGCTTTCAAAAAGCTCTAGGCATACAATGACCTCTATTTTTTTGTTGGATAAGCTACAATTAAAAAAAATATATAGACAAATGAAAAATATTTTTCAAAAGAAGATTGTACAACTATAAGAAAAAAATTAATTTTGATATAATAAAACTGCATGAAAATAATATTATGTTATTTTCTAACAAACTACAAATAATAATTTCTTTTGATTCTTCTCCAAATTTTTGCCCTTGAACTGGACCAGGCTAGGGCTAAACCGGACCTGGTTAGCTCCAGTCAATTGTCCGGTTCAAAGCCCAAACAACTCCAAATTCATCCCGGTTCAATTTCATGGGTTCCTAAACCTGAAAATTTATTAAATATGGAAAAATAATTAATAAAAATACTCAAATGAAGAAGAAATTAAATTAAAAACCCCTAAATTATATTAATTCTAAACCGATTATCAATGAGCGTTTGGATCCTCATGAGTCAACCCATAAAACTGAATCGATGTTTGCAACATTTGAAATAAAGCTGGCTCAATCTCAAAGTTGTTCACATTAAACCTCTGACGCGTAATGCCAGACTGCATGCCATTCACATTAGCATTGAAATTTCAAGTTATGTCTGAAGTGGTGGAGGCAGATTTTGCAACTTCTCTTCGTCCGCCATCTTGTTTGTCGCCGCTCTTCTCTTTCTCACTTCTCGTAGATGTTTGTTGATTTCTAGGATGTATGAAATGATCTTCGGTTTCAAACTTCGAGTTTCGGGCATACACTAAGAGTACCTACAAGAATAAGAATTAAACAAATCTTAGTAAAATTAAAAACACCTTAATCCAAACAAAATAAAATTGATTTTCACATCTAATTATTCCCCCAGTAATGGCACCAAAAACTTGTTGGGTATCATCCACAATCTTACGGAGTCCATAAGTAGTATAATAAATGTCGATCCCACGAGAAATAATCAATCCGTAAATCAACTTTTAATGTTTGTTTAAGGCAATCAAAATGAATTGAATTAAACTAATTAATTTTTATCAAACTAAAATAATTAAATTAAAATCAATATTCTAATTCAAACAAAACTAAGAATTAATAAATTAAATCAACAATGAACAAGTATAGGGTATTAAACATGCACTCACACCATGTACTAGTCAAATTTCGAATTCATTGTTAGGTTCAGGTTATCCAAGTACATTCATTAATCTTTTCCAAGAATTGATGAACTAAATTCAATTATAACTAAACTTAGCCCAATTAATTAATTCCCATTAATTTAATTACCACTAAGCATTCATTAAAATCAAACTTTAATTAAACATCAACCTTACTACCAAGATTCCTCTTACGTAATTAAAATTAATTAAAACTCTTTAGGTCTATCATGCCATTATTTTACAATGAATAAAATAACACAAATGATTAAATGAAAGTGATCAATTCTCATTCAATATTAAACCAAAAGAGTATACTAGCATTCAATAAGAATCCATGAAATCAATTAGCACAAAGGTGCTTTAACATGTCAATATCCCTAAAATAAACTTAGCCACTTATGCTGGCCATGAAAACAAAACTAATGAAATTAAACATAAATAATAAATAGAGTTCAAGAAGAAGAAATGCGTCTTCTCGTTCCTCTCCTCCATACCTTACTTTTGCTTTCATTCTTCCAAAATTCTCTACGTATTCTATATGTCACTTCTTTCTGAAAAATCAACTTTCTTTTACTTCACTCATTCCTCTTGGATAAGTTTAGAAAAACAAATCTTCAAAATAACAAACAAATCTCTTATCCTTATCTTCCTTTTAAAAATAAACTTATCCAAACTTGTTATATACAAGTGCATCAACTTCAAATTAACTTTTAGGGTAGCAAATAATCACTTTTGATCCTGGAATATCAACAAAGTTGTAGGGCTGGATCATAGCTTCGTGTGGGCTTTTGAATCGCCTAAATCGGACTCTTGTAACTAAAGTTATGGCCAAAACAAGCTTTAGTCATTAGGAAATCTGAATTTCCACTTTAAAGGTCCAATTACCTACAAAACAAAATTACTAAGCCCAATAATAAAAATCCTAACAACACTACTAAAACCAATTAAAATAATATAAAATAAAACACTAAACAACTTAATAAACCTAATAAATAACTCTAAATAAGTGTTTTGAAAACACTTATCAGTAGACAAACCATCTTAAGTCACAAAGAAGAGGTTGGAGGCAAATGCTCCCCCCTTAACACAATCATCCATTCAAGTGTATATAAAAGTAAGCAAAAGGCAAATAATAGTAAATCACACTTAGCATAAACCATATAACCATCCAAAAGCATCCATAGGCCAACCAAACTAGGCCAAAGATATACAAATCAAGTTCAAAAGCAAACTAAAAGATCATTAACAAACCAACACACTTATGCAACATAACAAACTATGAAAATGTTAATGAATGCATAAAAGTTCTAAAAATCATAATTCTTTTCCCCCTTTGGCTACATTAAAAAGAGGGAAGGTGTGACAAGCAACCAAAAGAGGTAAACTATAAAGTTAGGTGGAGGAGGTGGAAATGATGATGAAGAAGCACCACCAAGGTTCATGCCCTTAATTAAGGTCTCCAACGTGCCAAAGCACCCACCTAGCATGTCACGACGACCATCTACATTTTTTTGCCATTAATGTTTGAGTTGGGGGATAACATAAACCATCAAACCTTTAATTTGGACATTTAAATATTTTTAAAGTTTTGTTGGACATTTTCCCCATTACCTTCATGGAGCAACATCTCCTTCTATTGAGAAGGTTATGTGGCAAGTCAGGGGACTTGCATCACTACTCCTCTATTTTTCAAATATAATTATTTTTCTCTCTCCTATAATAAAAGAATTTTAACTTTTTTTCTTTATTTTGGTAGATTTAGATCTAAATTACATGCAAAGAAAAGAAAAAAAAAACCTTATTCTTTTCTATTTATCTCCTAATTTGAGTCTCAAAAACTGATCATGAGCACATCTTCACCTATCTCTCAACCACCATTCTTTCCACTTCCTATAGCTATAATAACTTCCACTACAACTACACCATCGCACCCTCCATCGAATAGCTCCAGATCTTACGCACTATTGTTGCAGTCGGTATTGGTGCTCCTCCAGCTCCACTTCTCGTTCCTCATTCACCTTTCCTATCTCTTACATCTACTCTCAGTATAGAAGTAGAGGCTTAAAACCACATAGCTCAAGAAGCTAACATAACAACATCATATTGCTTAATGTTTTAACCACCATTCTTAAGCTAATGTAAGTCAAAATAATGTTTTAACCACCATTCTTAAGCTATTGTAAGTCAAAATAATGTTTTAACCACCATTCTTAAGCTAATGTAAGTCAAAATAAGATTACTAACAATGTTGAAAGAAAGAGATGGGTTGAAAAAAATAAAGCAATTTATTTATATCAATACCTAGTTGTAGATTTTATTATTGAAGTCTTTGTCTTTACATATTGCCATCTGCGTTCAACTAATTATAACAATCACTTGCAATTATTAGAAATGAATTTGATATTGTATTGAGAGGTGAAGATGATGATAGGATGACATTAACCACTATGTTGTCGTTGACCATGATATGCATTGATGTTGATCCTATACTAGGGGTGTGCACAGTTCGATTCAATTAGGTTTGGTTTTTGAATTTATCAAAATCAATAGGTTTTCGGTCCTAGAAATATGAAACCAATCCAAACCAAATAAGGGTCTAATCCAAAACTGTTAGCTCCGATATTTCACTAATGATTTTGATGATGTAAAACATTAAGTTATTCACTAATATGTTTATTAAGTGTTTTTTCAGGTATCACAATATAAAAGGATGTGTATTTTTTATTGGATGAAGTAAACATTTTGTAGAAGTCATAATTTCTATCTTAGTAGAGTGAACATGAATTAAACTTTTTAAAATGCTTGGTGTTTTAGTTTAGGTGATAGGTGCAAGTGTAAAGCTTATTAAAACACTTGGGATAATGGTGTTTAGGTTAGGTGGATAGGTTCAAGTATAAACCTCAATAAATGACTTGGGTTAATTGGTGAGAGTTTTTGAGTTAAAAGTTAAAGACATGTAGTAAAAAGATAAAATATGTCATGAATTAACTAAACCTACAATTTATGCACATTGGACATGGTATATTGGAAGTTTAGGACTTAAGTAAAACTAAATGTGCAGAGTTAATTTAGGATGGGCTAAATTAAATGAATTAACTGCACTAATTGGGCAATAATCATATTATAAATTATATATGGATTGAAAGCCCAATATGTCTAGTATTCAGAAAATTTTTTATTTGAATTTTTGGAGTTGAAAAAATAAAGATATGAATTTTTGAGTGATTTATTATCATGCTGTCAAATAATGGACTGAACACATAGGTTGTATTCAAAATTATGTCAAAAATTATAGAAAAATCATTTTAACTTGAATTTTGGTGGATTTTTAGCTTTAGAAATCTACTTTTCAATGCCAAAAATGGTGAAGCATTTTGAATTTTCTACAAGGAGATATGCTTGTTTGAATACAGACTACTCTAGCTGCAAGTCACTTGCTTTAGGCGTCCATTATTTGAATTATTGCAAAAAATCTACAAATCTCCAGAAAACGAGCCATATATTGATAAAAAGGTATGGATGTCTAGTTTCTAAAAAAAAAGGAATCACAATTTTTCAATGAGTATAGCTGGAGATATTGAATTTTGAAGGAGATATGCTACATTTGTTAAGCAAGCTGGTAGCCTCGAAGAATGGAGCCTCACAAATCAAGTTTGAATTTCTTGGTTGATTATGAACGGCCACTTCAGATTTTTTTTTCCAATAAAAGGAGGTATTTGAGGCATCAAAACATACACAAGAGCTTGAAGAAAGAATAACAATTAAGAGTTATAATTTTCATAAGTTATTTGAGAGTTCATGTTGTAATTGTGAGCAAAAACCTTCATTCTTCTTCTTATAATCTTCACTTTGTTTTTGTATTGTGTGAGAGACACTAAAGCACAAGGAAATGTTTAAGTGTGTACCTTGAAAACACTTGGGTTTTGGGTTTTGAGTATAAGCCATAAAAACACTTGAGTTGGGTTTTTGAGTGAGCCTTAGAAAAACTCTTGTAAAGGTTTGGTGTGAGCCTTACAAATACTAAGTTGTGAGTTAGCTTATGAAAACTCTTATTGTAATATTGTTGAAGATTAATGGAATACCCAATTGTGTATTGGAAAGTGGATGTAGGACATTTATTGTCCAAACCACTATAAATCTCTTGTGTTCTCTTTTCTTTTTCTCCACCTATCTTCTTTAAAGTTTTTAATTTTAATTTTTATTTCCGTACCAATTCACCCCTCTTGGTTGTTCATAGGGATTTCAGCTGAGTTTAGAAGATTGGTTCTTGTTGTTGCTGTGTACTGCATCTGGAGATCTCGAAACAATAGTGTCTTCAGACAACAAAGCAATAACAACAATAGTAGTTTTTATAGTAATAAAAAGGATCTGTTATGTAGATATGCTACTTTGAGTTGTACAGATAGTATACAAGGGCTGATTGACCGGATTCATTAGGCTAAATAGTCTGGTTTTTTTGACAGTTTGTTCTTGCAACTGTTTTGCAGGGAATTCCTTGCAGGTTTTGTATTCTTTTTTACTTCATTAAGTAATAAAGCTCTCTTTAGTTTTGATAAAAAGAAAAACATATGTTATGTAAATCATCGGCTAGATAACATATAAATAATTGTTTATTAATTTTATTATTCACATTATTATTACTGTTTTACATAGGAATAGAGACAATAGTATCTTATATTCTCACATTTCCACTAAATTGTTATTCAATTCTAATATTTAAATTATTGCAGTATATTCTGTTATATTTATGATTTAATTCAAAAAATTTTAATAAGGTGTATAAATTGATATGAGTACATGTTTTCAATAGTGTCACGTGTAAAGAAAAGTACAAATAATAAGTAGTGTCAAATAAAATACCAAATCAACAAGAAAATAAAGAGAACACTATAATTTATGTGGAGATATTAATTTTTCATCATATGAAAAGAAGATTATAATACAAGCAAATTAAAAATCTCTTGAATTAAAAAGAAATTATCAAAAACAAAAAAAAAGGGTTCTCTCTGCTTGTTAGAGTCTAGGTTTCGTTCTTGGTAAGGATGTTGCCAAACCCTATTTCTTTGTGGTAAGAATTTTTAATTAGCTATAAATTATGTAGCTTTGCTACATAGAGTAAAGTATGTCTAATAAGTTGATTAATGCTTTTAGGTGTTAAAAGTCGTGGCAAAAATACCAATTAGTTACATTACTATATTGTAGCTAATAAGACATTTTTAGTTTTTGTCACAAAGTTTGAAACAAATATGGAAAATTAGCTACTCATGCTTAACATCCGTAGGTAAAATAATTACAAGATATCTATAAGTTGTTACCTTTACAGCTACAGTTGCATTAGCTATGATTTTATGTTTAGTTTAAAGGATTAACAAAATTAGAACCGAGTTTATTTTATCTGGATTATAGTGGAAGATATTTGCGGTTTATTAATTACCTTGCAACAAAATTATGTTTTTCTTAGGGTTCAGTTGCATATTAATTGTTTTAGCTCAGGGGACTCCTAGAAGTGTTAGATTAATTTTATGGGTTCATACACTTTCTGTTTATGCCATTGAAACAAATAACTCTGTTTTTAATTTTTTTTTTTTTAAATAACTCTATGGTTTATTACTCTATTTGAGTTTATTAATAAAGTAATTATTTTTGATAAAACAAATTGGCGTAAGAATCATGACTAATAGTAATTAACTAATGAATCATGTGACCAAGTCTTTGGTAAACCTCATGCAAGAAATCTTCCAATTAGATTAATAGAATACAAATGAAAATACACTATCTGATGTATTTGTGAGTAGGACACCAGAAAGCTTATTGATGGAAGTTTCCAATTGATGTAGCTAATTATTGTTTGACACCTAATCCATCTTGTTCGAGTTTTCTCGAAGCCCTCCGAAAGAGACTTCTAAATTCTAAATCATTTTTTTTTGTTGGTTAAAATAAAGCTTAAAAGATAGAATTACACTTAAAATGAGAATTAACTACGCAATTTTTATCTAGAGATAGAATTATTATAATCGATCAAGAATCTCATATTCCAATCCATCTCCCAATTATTAAAAAAATAAAAGCTGCACAACTTGGGTTAAATATAATTGTCTCCTTTATTATTGCCTAATAGAAATGTAGTTCAGTTACACAAATGCAAAAAAGGAAAAAAAAACTTTCCCTAAACTTATAATCTCAATTTAAGACTTTAACAATCAAGCTAAACTTTTTGACATAAGCAACATGACTAATACTTGTAATTAACTAAACAATCATGAGACCAAGTCTTTGGAAGCCTCATGCAAAAAAAAAAGCTTCTGTATTGTGATCTTATTGACTTAACATATTAGAGGACACATATGCAAATACACTTCTAATTAGGTAGATATAATACATTTTTATTGGGTGAAGATGGTAACCTGCATCACACCCTTGTATTTTTTTAAAAAAAAATTTTGTTACTTCTTATAGATTATTAGACAACAAAAATCAGTAATTATCTATAATGAGATTGTTTTTAATAATTTAGTAATAAGTGTTTGTGAGATGATATAGAAGGTCATCCACTTGAAACTTTGTCGGTTTATTTTTCTATTAGTTTCTGAAACGTCAAGAAATATATTTTAAAGAGAGAGAATATGAACACATGTGACTCAATTTCTCTTTGGAGTCATGAATCAAATTGTATTTGCATGCATATGTTATCAACATTTGACATTGACAAAAAAACCTACACTACAGATGTAATGACTTGTTAAATAAATTTTTTTAGAGTTGAGAATGAT
>CANYLF012892273.1:0-27513 GCA_948193215.1 Bocquillonia castaneifolia
ATAAATATTCTCTACATATTCCACTAACTTATTAACTTGTCTCCCACTTGATTACACATGTCACATTAATTAATAATAATCACATTAGTAATTAATTAATGTCAAGTAACAAAGTTAATTTCCATAACCCATCTCATGAGCTGTAAATATTCTTTACATCTTATTTGACAAGTATCAATTAAATCCTTACCAATTTGTATTTCATACAAATAAGACCAAATCAATTTATGTTCTAACTTTGAATTAGATATCGGAATATGCAAGAGTCCCCATTACACATATCCAATTCAATTAATTTAATTATCCAATTAAGTACTTTAATTTATAATCAAATTAATTTCGGTCTCATACAAATTCAATCCTATTGTGTGTGACTTACTAGGTTCATTTCTAATTGGCAATGAAGATATAATATTAACTCTTTAATATTATGAGAAACTCTTTTCTCAACTAAAATGTGACTATCTCATAGATTCACAATTTAGTTCCTCATAAGTCATGATTAACACCTAGCATTGCATGTCATGACTACCCAATTAGATTTGAATTCGGTTGCTTATGAACCAACATTAATAATGAACCAACTATCATAATTCTCATGCAATTCAATCCTCTCATTACAAGATCTCGATCTTGGTTAGGGTCACGGTATAGTCAAATACCACATGCCTCAATCATATGTCCTCATCTCAAGTTCTAGTTTTCAATAAAATAATACTAAACTAGAAACTCTTTTCTAGTACTAGAACACTTCTAGTCAAGTAGTGTTTGTCCTAGCCAGGAACTCATTTATCAAAAATAACTTAGATAGCATAGGATCTTATCCCGCTTCACTCCAGGTAATAAGTTCTCTCTTGGTCGAACACCATCCCTATCTAGGCCATCACGTACCATATACTTGTGTGATGGATAACATAAGCATGTAAGCGGTAATAAACCTAGACCACCAACATGTGGACAGCTGTGTCACCTCAAGTCAAAGGACCACGTGCACAATTATGATCTAGACTATGATTATTGACTAATAGTGAAATACCATGTAATCATAAGTCAAATGTCACAGTTCGATCCACCTCATCTCATGAGTATCAACATACTTGTTTTGATATTTCATATCAAGTAGCATGAGACACACTACCTCGCACTATTAGTATCACATACTAATCAAGGATAACAAATGCAGGTGATAATCAAATTAATAATGCCCAATTATTAATTTATTGACTATGAACATCTTTAAAATAAATAAACAAGAGATGTTTGTCTCCATAGTATTAACACTTAATAATAAACAACCCTACTATTTATTTATGGAAAAATGTTCTATAATTAAACACTTTAAAATAAAAGAACATTCTTTGTTGCCAATGGGATTTATTTACAATGTCAAAATATATATATAATGGCTCTAGGGCACATATATATCACTAACAAGATATTATCATGAAAAAGTTGATATTTTTACAAAGCCTCTAAGTAAGGAAAGGATGCACTTTATTAAGAGAGAGCTTGGTATGATTGATGGAAAGATTCTCTAATTTGACTTTATGACACATATGATTAAATACATCTTCAAAATTATTATCAAAGCTTGTCAGAAAACTTTTGAAATATATGGATTAGGTAAGATTTTTTTTACTATTTATTTGCCGAGCACATATAAATTGACTTTGTGACACATCTTCGGAATTATTGTCAAGGCTTGTCAGAAAACTTTGGAAATATATTGATTCAGTAAGATTTTTTTTGCACAAGCACTAAGAGAACCCTTATAAATACAACACTCTTATTGCTTGGTAGATGCATTCAAGTGCATTTCCTTTAAGTATCAGTTTCTACTTCTATCCTTTATTTCTTTAAAAAAATCATGGATTCAATCTTTCCTCTCTCTTGTTTTCCTTTTTAAGTTAAAAACTTTCCTCGCTCTAGGAACGACAAAGTAACTGTTCAAAATGTCCTCATTCCTAAAATCATCTTTGATATTTCATTCTTCATAAAATATGGAATTTTAGAAGTTTTTGATGCTCAAGGTTGGCTCAAACTTTTCACTGATGCAAAACTGATATTTCTTTGGTTGGTTAAGCAATCTCATCTTTTCCCAAAATTCTCACACTCTTAAATCTTTTATTCAAGGTAAAGAAATCACTCTTGATGATCCTACTCTTAGGAAGATTTTAAATATACCTCATAAAGGATGGGGAATACAGAATTTATCAGATTGGTCTCTTTATCTAATTCCTCCTCTTGAACAAACTCTAATTGTCAGGTCTGATGATTTATTTCAATCCAAATGTGTTCCTCATGTTGATTAACTCCCACCTTTTTCCAGAATCATTCATCATTTGTGTTTTTACAATATTTTTCCTAGAGATCCTGAACTTCTTCGAGTTTCCGAGCAAGATATATTTTTTGTTTCAATGCCCTTATTAAAAAAACCAATAAATCTTCCAGGTTCAATCATTTCCTTTATGGCTTTCGTGGTTCCAAAAGATCTCTCGTTACCATATGGTGGAATTTTAACTCATGTTTTTTAACACTTTGGAGTTAATTTAGATGGTAATGATTATATCTTTAGGCAATCATTTCCAAACTCAATTCTTGATCAGTTATTTCTTTCTACCATAGAAAATGAGCATCGTCACTAATCTAAAGGGAAACAACCTATAGTATTGAATGAAGTAATAGAAGTTTAAGATATTCCTCATATTCCTACTATTGGTTTGGTGGAGTTGAATTCGCCATAATTTCAACAACTTGCTCAATCCTCCACTTTTCATTTTCTTGAAGATCTTTACCCCTTAATCCAAGACACCAATTTTCGCTTGATAACCATTGAGCAATATTTATTATTTTTGCAAGAACAACAAGCACAAACCAATTAGAATTTAACTGATTTAATGACTATTCTGGCCACTATACTTTCTCCATCATCTTAATTTCATTTTCTTTATTTTATGTTTTTTTTTTTGTGTATATTGTTGAGGGGAGAGCTTCTTGTCAACCCTATTATTTTATGTATCCTTCTGTTACCCTTTTTGGTTGATGACAAAAAGGAGGAGAAAATAAAAATATTTAAATTTTCATTATCTTGTACTTTTATTATTTTTGTTAAAAACTTAATGTTTTGTCATGATAAAAAAGGGGGAGATTGTTAGCCCTGAGCTTTCATTCGTGATTTGGATGATGTACAACATCAAGTTGTTTACTAATATGTTTATCAAGTATTTTCAGGTCTCACATTATAAAAGGATGCATTTTATCATTTGATGAAGTTCTTAGTTTTGAGAAGGTTTTGAAGATTGTGTATGACGATGAAGAATGGTAATGTGACATCCAAACTAATAAAGAGGTTAGAAGATCACTTGTCATAAGACGTGGTCACGCCTTAAAGATAGTAGTCTTCTGATCTATTATATATTAAATAAAACGTCTTTAGATGTAGTCACGCCTTAACAAAGGTAATGAGCTTTGATGGGTGTTTTAGCTTAAGTGGATAGGTTTAAGTGTTAACCTTATTAAAACACTTGGGTTGATGGTGTTTTAGCTTAGTTGTTTTAACTTAGTTGGATAGGTTTAAGTGTTAACCTTATTAAAACACTTGGGTTAATGGTGTTTTAGTTTAGGTGGATAGGTTCAAGTCTAAACCTTATTAAAACACTTGGGATAATGGTGTTTAGCTTAGGTGGATAGGTTCAAGTGTAAACCTCAATAAAACACTTGGGTTAATTGGTGAGAGTTTTTGAGTTAAAAGTTAAAGACATGGAGTAAAAAGATAATATATGTCATGGGCTAATTATACCTACAATTTATGCACATTGGACATGGTATATTGGAAGTTTAGAACTTAAGGAAAACTGAATGTGCAGAGTCAATTTCAGATGGGCTGAATTAAACGAATTAACTGCACTAAATGTAAATAATCATACTATAAATTATGTATGGATTGAAAACCCAATATGTATATTGTTCAAAAATTTTTGTTTGAATTTTTGGAGTTGAAAACTTAAAGATATGAATTTTTTAGTGATTTATGGTCATGCTATTAGATAAGAGACTGAACACTTAAAATTATGCAAAAATTATAGAAAAATCATTTTAACTTGAATTTTTAGTGGAGGCGTAGCTCTAGAAGTCTACTTTTCAATGCAAAAAATGGTGAAGCATTTTGAATTTTCTACAAGGAGATATTCATGTTTGAATACAGACTGCTCCAGCTGAAAGTCACGTGGTTTAGGCGTCTGTTGTTTGAATTATTACAAAAGATATACGAATCTCTAGAAAATGAGCCATATATTGTTGAAAAGGTATGGATGTCTAGTTTTTAATAAAAAAGGAATCACAATTTTTCAATGTGTATTGCTGGAGATATTGAATTTTGAAAAAGACATGCTACATTTGTCAAGCAAGCTGGCAGCCTTGAAGATTGGAACCTCACCAATCAAGTTTGAATTTCTTGGTTGATTAAGAATGGCCATTTCTGATTTCTTGCCCATAAAAGGAGGTATTTGAGGCATCAAAATATACAGAAGAGCTTGAATAAAGAATAGCAATTAAGACTCACAATATTCATAAGTTATTTGAGAATTTATGTTGTAATTGTGAGCAAAAAGCTTCATTCTCCTTCTTATAATTTTCACTTTGTTTATGTATTGTGTGAGAGATATTAAAACACAAGGAAAGGCTTAAGTGTGCACCTTGAAAAAACTTGGATTTCGGGTTTTGAGTGTTAGCCATAAACACTTTTTTAGGTTTTGTGTTAGCCATCAAAACACATTGTAAAGGTTGTGTGTTTAACTTGTGAAAACACTATGTTAAGGTTTGAGTGTTAGCCATAAAGAGTGTTAGCCATAAACACTTGTTTAGGTTTTGTGTTAGCCATCAAAACACATTGTAAAGGTTGTGTTAGCCAAAGAAAACACTTGGGTTTTGATCTTGAACCCTTAAAAGGATCAAAGTTAGTGGAAATCTCAAGTGGAGCTTGAGGAGTGGACGTAGGCAAGGAGCTAGCCTAACCACTATAAATCTTATGTTTGATTTTCTTCTCCCTACTCTATTTACATTTTCTGCCCCCTCATCCACTGTGGCAACAATCTCTGCTAGAGCTCAAGGCATGACCATGGCTGACCTTTTAGTGAGCACATCTGGTAACACCATACCAAGATATCCGCTCATCTCAATAGGATCTCCTCCAATCATCCATGTTCCGTCCATTAGGACAAACCTAGGTAGCACCACTTCAACTCAGGGAATGACATCAATCCCCCTCGAGATGACTCGTGTAAATCCTACTTTACCCTCTTCAGCAGACTTCACGAGAGGGGTTCTAGACAATCTGACAAGGGGAAAACCCAGTGGACAAAGATTCCCCTATGGGACGCCTTGGACCTTCACCTACAACATCCCCTCCTCGGGAACTACCGCATCATGCTCCTCAAATTGGGGTGATCTCTGCTTTTTTACATCTGGGATGCAACCAATCCCAATGCAATCTATTGCACTAGAGGTTTCTAGACAAGATCTACTTATTTCAATGGTAGTGGAAACCATGATGAGACAATTCCAATAAGAACATGAGAATTGTTGGCCGTAGTGGCTTCAATCTATCTTATTTTAAGTTTAACAACCTTTGCTTGGTGTCTAATTAAGTTTCCAAGTGTGTAGGTTGAAGTTCAAAATGCCTAAAGTGAAATTGGGAGATGACCTCTAATGCACGCCCGCGGTCAGGTAGGCCGCGCCCAAGTCTTTATCCTACACCCGTGATTCCTATAACGCCCCTTCCCAGACTGAGGATAAGCCTTGCCTGCAATTTTAAAATCACGACCAGGACTTCAAGCCAAGAAACAAACTTCAAAAGGGTAGCTTCTGTATCTTTTCCATGCCCGCGACTAGGAAGATCACCCCTGCGATCTCATGACCTCAAGGTGAAGTCGCTCTCACGACATGGACACTGCCCCCATGGTTTAGAAATAGAAGGTTGGGTTTTCATGCCTCCCAAGCTAGTGAAAACACGCACGTGATCCACAGAAATTGCACCTGCGGAATTCAAATCTCTCTTAAAAAAATAGTCATTTAGACTACTTTTTGAAAAGTACACCCGTGACTAGTAAAAGCGTGCCCGCGACCTGATACAGTGTAGAGCATTAAATATACATGTTCCTAGTTGTTAGAATCATTAATTTCTTTGTATCTAACAGCTAGTTTTTGGTATTTTAGCTATAAATACCATCATAAATGTCTTCCAAGTAAGACACACATTCTTTGATTGCCAAAACACTTGCAATTTTATTTCTTAAAGTTCTTTGTAATGAATTCTTAGTGAATTTATTATGAGTAGGTAGTTAGAACTCATTAACATTAGTTGCTTCAGTTGAGTGGCCTTTCTACCTAGTTCTAGTGTCAATCTTGTGAGGAATGGGGAAACACTAGGGTTGGTTTTAAGTTAGCCTTTAGAAAAACTCAATTTGTAAAGGTTGAAGATAGCCTATTAAAATCTTCATTATAAAGGTTGGAGATAGCCTTAGAAATCTCCTTTGTAATCCATTTGTGGTTAGTGGAACCCCAAAGAGCTCTTTAGGAGAAGTAGACCAAGGTCAAGTTAGGACCAAGCCACTATAAACCTTTATGTCCATTTTGAGAAATTTTTTATTTTTAATTTCGCACCAACTCACCCCCCCCCCCTTAGGTATTTTAGTTGGTATCAGAGCCTTGTTACTCATTCCTACCTTAATTGGGAGTAAAAGATATTAACATGACATCAGGTGAAGGCTTCTCAAGCTTGCGCCCTTATTTCGATGGAAGTGACTATCCTTATTGGAAATTGCGTATGCAATGTTATTTGGATAGTAACCAAATCGACGTTTGGGATCAAGTCTTAAATGAATGGACACCACCAACCACAACCATAGGCAAGGTGGCAATAATGCTTAAAAGAAAAGATTAAGTGGAAGCACATTGAAGGAGTAATGGTAAGAATCATGGAGCCATGGCTATTCTTCTTGGTTCTTTATCAAGAGAAGAGCGTGCTAGGGTACAACATTGTATCACCGCCTACTCTATTTGTAAAACATTGGCAAACTACCATGAAGGCACAATGGATGTGAAGAACAAGAGGATTGAGCTTTTGGTCTACCAATATGAAACCTTCAAAAGGTTAGCTAATGAGAATGTCATCACACTCACCAACTGGCTTCTAGCTTTAGTGGAAGGGCTTAGGAAACTTGGCAAAATCTATAGCCTGGGAGAGGTTAATAAGAAAATTCTTAGGTCTTTACCTAGGAAGAAATTTGAGGCAAAAATTGCTTCACTTGAAGATTCTAAAGACCTCACCACCATGCACACCGTTGAGCTCATAAGTAATCTATTGATCTATGAGATGAACTATGATGAAGATGAGAAGTTAGAAGCTAGTGAGGCAAATAAGGAAGAAAAGAAAAAATCACTTGCTCTCAAGTCAACACAAGAGCAATGTGATGAGCCAAAGAAGGAAGATGCTAAAGGTGGTCCTAGTGAAGAAAAATTGGTGATGCTTTCTAAGAGAGTCATCAATATGATCAAAGCTAGAGAAGGACCATCCAACAAAAGCAAATATAGAAGAAGAATCAAAGGAGGTTCCTCGGTAAGATGCTTTGAATATGGCAAGAAGGGGCACATTAAACTGGATTGTCCTACTCTCACAGGAAAGCACAAGAAGAGCTTTAGTGCTGGATGGGATAAAGATGATGAAGTCACATTCTCTTCACAACAAGAAGTTAGAAGTAATAGTGAGAGTGAGGATGAGACTGCCAATCTTGCATTCATGATAATGGACAACCCTTCCAATCAGGGACATTCTTGTTTCTTATCTTTTCCTTTTTACTCTTTTGATTGTGATGTTGATGATGATGATAGTGATGATGATGATCCTATTAATCTCCTCAAAGAGCTTAACTCCAAGTGCACACTCTACCATTATGAGATGGTTGAAGCAAAAAAGAAATGTGTGGAGAGTGACAAGGAGCTAAGTGACCTTAGAGCTCAAGTAGAACACTTAAGATCTCCAATGCGGAACTAAAGGTCAACTACTTGCTTCTCAATCCAAAATCTCTTCATTGATTACTCTTTATCAAGAGATGATTCTTTGAAAAATGAGGTTGAGGAATTGAGAGAATCCATTACCAAGTTTCACAAGGGTAAAGAGAACCTTGATACATTATTGGTGTCACAAAGGGCTCCCTTTGTAAGACATGGTTTTGGGATTCATTGAGGCTT
This sequence comes from Bocquillonia castaneifolia, assembly GCA_948193215.1. Classification (NCBI taxonomy): domain Eukaryota; kingdom Viridiplantae; phylum Streptophyta; class Magnoliopsida; order Malpighiales; family Euphorbiaceae; genus Bocquillonia; species Bocquillonia castaneifolia. The sequence goes on from CANYLF012892273.1 coordinate 8,248, forward strand.
CTACCTCAAATGCTCCTAAAACTATCTTTGTTAAATCACCATCTCCACCACAAACTTCTAGTATGATTGTTGCTAAGATTAAGAGTCAAAAGCCTAAGTCTATGTAAGGAGGAAAGACATCTAGTGTCTCCTTGGCCAAGAGGAAGGGAAAGCCATAAGGCAAACCCAAGGGTAAGCCTACTCTTAAGGGCCAACCTCTTAAGAAGCACCACCATAAGCTAAAAGCCTTGAGCAAAAGGACCTCCTCTCCTAATGTTCAATGCCACCATTGCTTACAATATGGGCACATTAATGTGTTTTGCCATGTTAGGAGGGAGCACCTTTATCATGGTTCTTTACTAAGTGCTAACGCCCAAGGACCCAAATTTATTTGGATACCTAAAAACAAGTAATTTACTTGTGCTTGTAGGTATGCTCAAAGACAACCAATCTAGCAAGCTTATGGTATATGGATAATGGATGCTCCGAGCATATGACCGGTGATTCAAAGCTCTTCTCCACATTAGAGAAGAAAAACGGTGGAACCATCACATTTGGTGACAATGCCAAAAGTAAAGGTAATTGGCATTAGCACCATAGGTAACAATTCTTCCACTTCTATTGAAGATGTGATTTTCGTTGATAGTTTGAGGCAGAACCTACTTAGTGTGAGTCAGTTGTGTGATAAGGGTTTCAAAGTTACTTTTGACTTGAACACTTTCTTAGTTACCAAGTCATTGGATAACAAAGTAGTATTCAAAGGCAAAAGACCAAACAATGTCTACATAATTGACCTACACAACCTTGATAACCAAAATGTGAAGTGTCTTATGTCTATTATCAACGATGCTTAGATTTGGCATAAGAGACTTGGGCATGCAAGCATGGAGTTGCTTGAAAGCTTAAGCAAGGGGGAGCTTGTGAGAGACTTGCCAAAGATAAAATTCACCAAGGACAAGACATGTGAATCTTGTCAAATGGGAAAGCAAGCAAAATCCTCCTTCAAGCCAAAGAATCAAGTAAGTACTTCTAGACCACTTGAATTGCTTCATATGGATTTTATTAGATAATCTAGAGTTGCTAGCTTGACTGGAAAACACTACACCTATGTCATTGTTGATGACTACTCTAGATACACTTGGGTTACATTCCTAACTCATAAGAGTGATGCTTTTGATGCTTTCAAAGCTTTTTCAAAACATGTTCATAATGAAAAAGGTTATTTTATAACTTCTTTGAGGAGTGATCAGGGAAACAAATTTGAAAATGAATCTTTTAAAAAGTTTTGCTTGAAAAAGGGCATTTCTCACAATTTTTCATATCCAAGAACTCCTCAACAAAATGGTGTTGTTGAAAAGAAAAGTCGTGCATTGCTTGAGATGGCTAGGACTATGCTTAATGAGTATGGATTACCATCCTACTTTTGGGCCAAAGCCATCAACACATCATGTTACATTACAAATAGAGTTTTTAAAAGACCATTTTTGAACAAAACCTCTGATGAACTATGGAATGGAAGAGCACCCAATATCTCATATTTTATAGTATTTGGTTGTAAGTACTAAATTCTCAATACCAAGGACAACCTTAGGAAATTTGAATCCAAAACGGATGTAGGAGTCTTCTTAGGCTATTCCACTATAGGCAAGGCTTATAAAGTCTTCAATAAGAGAACTCTAGTGGTTGAGGAATCCATGCATGTTACCTTTGATGAATCTAGTAAACTTGATCTTGTGAAAGGTACTTCTTGTGATGATGTTGTAGGTGACTTTGAAAAGTTCAATATTGGAGGAGATAAGCCTCAGTCATGAAAGGAGCTTGATAATGATGAAGAACCGCAAGAAGAACATGTACATGGAGATGGAAATGATGATCAAGCACATGTGGATCACCAATAAGAGCATAGAGATCTTTTACCAACATGGATCTTCTCTAGGGATCATCCAAAGGACAACATCATTGGTGAAACCTCTAAGGGTGTAAGTACTCAAAACCAACTTAAGCTTTTAGATTCTAATCTTGCATTCCTTTCTCAAATTGAGCTTAAGAATGTTGATGAGGCCCTCAATAAGGAGAGTTGGGTACTTCCTATGCAAGAGGAGCTCAATCAATTTGAGAGGAATAAGGTTTGGAACTTAGTTCCTAAACCTAAGGATCATCCAGTTATTGGTATTAAATCGGTGTTCAGAAACAAATTGGATGAGTAGGGTCAAGTCACTAGGAACAATGCCCGATTAGTTGCCAAAGGGTATAACCAAGAGGAAGGCATTGACTATGATGAGACGTTTGCACCCGTTGCAAGATTAGAAGCCATTAGGATTCTTTTAGCATTTGCATCATTCATGGATTTCAAACCTTTGTCAAATGGATGTTAAAAGTTCTTTTCTAAATGGTTTCATTGAAGAGGAAGCGCATGTTGAACAAACTCCCGGTTTTGAACGTTTTTATTTTCCAAAGCATGTTTTCAAACTTATTAAGGCCTTATATGGTTTGAAACAGGCTCCTAGAGCTTGGTATGAAAGGCTTAGTAACTTTCTTTATGAAATTGGTTTACAAAAGGGAAGGTTGACACTACTCTCTTCATAAAAAGGCATGAGCATGACATACTCATTGTCCAAATTTATGTTGATAATATTATATTTAGTGCTACTAATGAGAGTTTTTGCAAGGATTTTGCTAAATGCATGACTAGGGAATTTGAGATGAGCTTGATAGGTGAGCTCAAATTCTTCTTGGGATTACAAATCAAGCAAGGAAAGGATGACATCTTCATTAACTAAGCCAAGTATAAAAAGGAGATACTCAAATGGTATGGGATGGAAGGATGCAAGCCAAGAAAAACTCCCTTGAGCACTACAACAAAATTGGATAAGGATGATAAGTGTAAGAATGTTGAATGGAGCATCAGGTTCCAGTGGAGCAGGAGCAGGAATAGTGTTGACAGGATAACACAGGGTCAGGATAACCTATGCATTAAGGTTAGCGTTCAAAGCATCTAATAACATGGTTGAGTATAAAGTCCTTATTGCTGGGTTAGAACTAGCCAAAGAAATAAAAACTAAAAGCTTGACCATCCATAGTGACTCTCAGTTGGTAATCAGTCAAGTTCAAGGAAGCTTTGAGGCTAAGGAAGGCAATATGTAAAAATACCTAGCAAAGGTTAAGCACTTAATCAACGAGATAGAACAGGCATGGGGAATAATCTCACTGAAGCAGATACCAAGATCAGAGACTAATGAGGCTGGTGAGATAGCTAAAGCAGCGGCAGAGAAAGCTCACTTATTTTATAATATGCCAATGAAAGAGGAATTGTTAGTTCCAAGCATTAAAGTAAAATAGGTAATGAAAGTGATAGAGGCATAGGATTGGATACAAGTAATCATCCTCTACAAGACAACAGGAGAACTCCCTAAGGAGGCAAAGGAAGCTTATAAGACTTCCTGGAATGCAGCTATGCACAATTATCAAGATGGAGTGCTATACTTAAGAACATTGTCCCATCCATGGTGCAGATGTGTAAGGAAAAAAGAAGGCACCAGATGCTAGGCAGGATCTATGAAGGAATATGTGGGGCACATGAGGCAGCCCAAGCCTTAGTAAGGAAAGCTTCATTACAAGGCTATTATTGGCCTACAATGTACATTGATGCAACATAATAGGTAAAGAAATGCGAGAAATGTCAGAAGTTTGCAAGAATTAGCCATTGCCCAGCCACCACTATGACACCCATTAGGAGTCCTTAGCCCTACACTGTATGGGGTATGGACTTCCTTGGTCTTTTCCTACTAGCATCAGGGAAAAGGAAATTTCTGATCGTAGAAATTGACCATTTCACAAAATGGGCAGAATCTGAAGCCACTCCCACCATCATAGAGGCCATTGAAGAATTTTTTAAAAGAGAGGTGGTTTGCAGATTTGGAATCCCTCACACCCTCATCACAGATAATGGGAAGTAGTTTGATTGCACTCAGTTTAGAAAGTTTTGTAGAGGACTCAATATTAAGCAAGGATTCACCTAAATTATCCATCCCAAACCAATGGACAAACTGAGGTATCCAATAGGGCCATCCTGAATGGGTTGAAGAGAAGGCTCGATGAGGCCAAAGGCAGATAGGTAGATGAACTAAATAGTGTTCTGTGTGCATATAGAACTTCCCCAAAGAAAGCTTGGTTCAAATTGGGAAGGTCCCTATATCGTTAAGTATGTGGTAGGAAAAGGAGCATACAGGCTCACACACATGGATGGAATGGAGTTACCTAGAATTTGGAATGCGGAGGTATTTCGAAAGTTTTATAAGTACTTAGTTTTATTTTTTATGTAGAAGGTTGAAAGGCATCCATTTTGTTGCCTAGCCATAGATAGTAAGGATTTGAGGCTGTTAGGCATACAATTTAATGCCAAGCCATTCTAGCTTTAGTTTGTGTGTTGGGCATTCACACAGTTGCCCTGTTAATTTAGTAAAATATTCAGGCCTGAGGTAGACAATTTGCTATCAGGCCATATTTATCCTATATATTGTGTGCAAAGGTACCAAATCTTAAAAAATCATAAATAAAACACAGGATTGATCACCCTGCTACAATAAAAACTTTTACTACAGTTAAAGTAAAACCAAAGGGTGAATAGTCAGTGGACTCAAGCCAATAGCTTAAAGGCGAAGAGTCAGTAGACTCAAGCCAATACCTATTGGTGAAGAATCCCCTTTAATGCGAAAAGTCAGCAGACTCAAGTGAATTACCTAAGGGCGAAGAGTTCCCTTAAGGCGAAAAGTCAGCAGCCTCAAGAAAATATCTTAAGGTGAAGAGTCAGCAAACTTAAGCCAATATCTTAGGGCGAAGAGTTCCCTTAAGGTGAAGAGTTAGCAGATTTAAGCCAATACCTTAAGGCAAAGAGCTAGTAGACTCAAGCCAATACCTAAGGGTGAAGAGTTTCCTTAAGGTGAAGAGTCAGCAGACTCAAGCCAATACCTAAGTGTGAAGAGTTTTCTTAAGGCGAAGAGTCAGTAGACTCAAGCCAATACCTTGAGGTGAAGAGTTAGCTAACTCAAGCCGATACCTAAGGGTGAGGGGGCCCACCAAGGCGAAGAGTCAGTATACTCATGCTAACACCTAGGGGCGAAGAACCCCATAATTGCAAAGGATATCAAAAAGGATAAGGGCTTGGTAATCTAACTAGCGAAGAGTGATAAATAATGAAAAGATAAATACCTAACTAAGTAATCACAGGTCTAAGGAGCCAAGTAAAATGGCAAAGAATAAAATGATTAACAGCAAAGGGTTCAAAGACCCATGATAAATAGGGAAGGGTTCAATAACCCAAACTAATTATTATTCAATCAAAAGATTGATAATAGTGAAGGGCGGTTTCAAAAGCAAATGCCATATCAACATTAAGTTTAAAATAACGAAGAAAGGTAAAGACTTGATGGTCATTTCATTAAAAGGATAAGTCAAATTCGAGAGACTTGCTACATATATTAACAAAATAGAGACCTCATAGCAGGTCTAGTGATTCTCTTACGAAGATACATTAGAGGGATTAGGATTTTCCTTTAGGTTGTTCTTTTAACCCTCAGCAGTGATGGCAATGAAAGGATCTTCCTGTTTTACAATATTGTGCTCAAATCTCCCTCTTTATCAAAATCACTGGAGAGCTCATAAGGCATCTCTTCCTAAATTTGATTCTACATAGCATTAAGGTCAATCTTCTCAAACTCAGCAACATCAAATCCTTCATATTGAGTCTTGACAAGAGCACCGGTCGCCCTCACAAAAGCACTCAAAAGCTCAGCGGCAAAAGCCTTCTAGCGACGAGCAGAGTTTTTATGCTCCTTCCCTTCATTTTGGTGAAGGGTTGCAAGGTTCTTCAACTCCTCTCTCGGTGTTAGCTAATTTTTTATGAGTGTTCTACAGGTCACTCTTAAGGTTACTCAGTTCACTCTCAGCCTCGTTCAAAGCATCTTCTATGACTTTGATTTGCTCAATAGCTACATCATAAGTTGTGCTCTTCTTAGAAGCCAAAATAAGGCTTTCCTTGGCTGTCTTATCCAAGTAAAGACCATGTTGTAAAACCTACAAATTACATATCAAAAGGAGCGATAAGATAGAAAATTTTCAAAAAGAAATCTCTTACAGATAGCACGCTTTGAGTAAAGTGCTCCATGCGTGAAGTGTCATCAGTGTTCTTTATTGCCCCCAAATCCTTAGGCAAATAAAAAACCTTCATGGCGAAGCGTTGAATCTTCTCATTTTGGAAAAACATGGAGTCGCCACCCGAATTGCGATCGAGACACTGAGTGACAAGTCAGATAGATTGTTTCCTTTAGAATTCCCATCCGTCATCACTCCGGATGATTCTGGGTTCAGAATGAGTCATCCTTACTAGGCAATTTCACATTTAATTATGTAATGTGGTCATTATTTTCTACAGAAGACATACAATATAAAGTGATAAATCACCCAAAAAGTAGTATACAATGAATGATCGCACCTGATATTGTTTCTATTTAGTATTATTATTCTGCATTTATCCCAATAGAATTAACCTTGATTGAATGAGTGTTGATTGTTGTATCTATGGGTTTCTATTTATTTTAATTACGATTGGCCGGATGGATTATTCCTTATTTATTTATATACAGGACATCCATAGTTATTTTCTAATTTATCTTTATATTTTATAAGTTAATGTCTACACATTAATTTATTTATTTATTACTCAAGATAATGAAATGGTAGGAAAATATATACACCCTTAGAGAAAGGAAGGGAGAAATGATTTTCTACCATTTTTATCCTACTCGTTATCAGGTTTGTGGACATAGCACCCAGGACCTGCCCGTCTGTTGGTGTCCAATAGAAATGATGACCGACTCACTAGATGGACTTTTTGATTTTATGAAAACATTATGGAGTCACCATCCGAATTGGATCAGGATCACTTAGTGATTAACAAACAGATTGATTCCCCAGGAATCCCCATTCGTCATCACTCCATATGATTTTTGGGTTCGGAATGAGTCATCCATTCTTGGGGCAATTTCCCATTTAATTAAGTAATAAGGTCATTATTTCCTACATAGACAAACAATATAAAGCGATAAATCATCCAGAAAGTAATGTGCAATTAATGATCGCCTAATATTGTTTCTAATAAGTTTTACTTCTACATTAGGTCTGATATAATTAGCCCTGATTAATTGAGTGTTGATTGCTATACTAGTGGGTTGCTATTTATTTTAGTATAATTAGCCAAGTTGATTATTTCCTTATTTATTGACATGCGGAACATCCATGGTTAGTTTCTAATTAACTTTTATATTTTATTTATCAATGTCTGCACATTAGTTATTTATTTATTTCTCGAAATAATGGAATGGCAATAATATACATAAACCCTTAAAGAAAGGAAAGGTGAAATGATTTTCTACCATTTTTAGTCTACTATTTACCAAGTTTGTTTATTAAATGTCTGATTAGTTGTTTTAACAGCTGGTTCTAGATGATTAACTGTAAGTTAAACGGGGTTAGAAAACCTTACCGATCGAGTGATTAATCATGGACAGGATTCATCAGTCGATCTTGAAGCTTCAAAACAGTCGATCCACAGTAGTTGTCTCCTCTATTTTCTTCCCATCATTGTGATGGTCCGGCCGAACCTTTGGCATAGGTTCGGTCGGATCTATGATTGGTCCAGGCCCAAGTTTTGAAAATAATCAAAGCAGGTGGGACATTCAATTGAACCATAAACATCTGGCCGGACCTTCTAATAATTTGGCTGAACCACCTATAAATTTGGCTTGGAATGTGTCTTCCCCTGTATTATTACAAATTCTTACGAATAACAATTTAACATGACAAATAAAGCCTTAAAGTACTCCTATCGGTCTATTCTATATTGTATAAATGGTTCATAATAGTGGCCCAAGCTTTGGAGTTAATGTACTGTTTAGGGTTAAAGCTTAGGCTACAAAGCCTCAAACTTTAATCCAATTGGTTCTAGTTCCTCCTGGCTTCTTGTGGAACTCATATATGCAGTCAGAATATAAAATAAAATTAGTATACAAAATATGAAAAATTACAGTAAGCTACAATGAGAGAAATAAATATGAAAATATGCTTATACTGATGTATGGATGCTTCGTGGATGGTTGATTTCCCTAAGAATGTGAGAATGTTATCGCTTTCAGGTAGAGGATGAGCTTCTAGATTAAAGAAGAGTTTTTTGTTCGAAAACTCAGAATAATGCTGGTTACAAAAATAAAGTTTCAAAGTGAGTATGTGTATGTGTGCTTGGGTTATTTCTGCCGTGTGAATCCTAGTCCCCCCCCCCCCCCACAAACAGTGTAAAAACTTTGGGTATTTATAGGAGGAAAATGAATCTCTTTTGATAACTTGTTCAAGTTGCAGAATGGGTATAGGCTGGTGTAGGTTATATGTCTCGATTACACTACTAGTTCATGCATCATTCCTTATAACCTGTCATGTCAAAGTGATGATCTGGCTGAACCTTTAATGATCATTCATGTGACATCCGGAATGTATGAGCAGTGAATTTATAAAGTGTCCATGTAAGTTAGTGAGATTTCAGAACAAACCATATCGGGATGTTAAAATTGTGAAACAACATTTAGTGAGGAAGGGGTTTGTTCCAGGGTACACTACCTGGAATTTCCATGGTGAAGTGGAACAGAGGGTGAAGAATTTTATGCCCCCTGTTGTTGTGAATGTGGAAGCTTTTGAGAATAAGGATGTTAATGCTTACTAGAGAATGGTAATGGATGCCGCGAGGCTAGAGTTATATCAAAATCTTTTTCAGCCTGAACAGGTAGTTGATCATGAATATGTTGAAGAGGATCCAAATCCGCAACCACAATGCTCTTATGAAATGATGGAATCTATTGAGCAGGAGGTTTGGAGTGGGAATGACACTCATTCAATGCTGTCAGTTACAATGAGAATGTTGGAAATTAAGTGCCGGTATCAGGAAAGTGAGGCAGAGTATAATGAATGGAGTTAGTTTGTCCATGAAATGATTCCTAAGCCGAACGCAACGCCTCATGATTTCTATGGCACGAAGAAATTTGTGCGGGGATTGGGACTCCCGATTGAGGTTATCAATTATTATGTGAATAATTGCATGATTTATTGGGCTGAGAATAGTGAACTTCAATCATGTAAGATATGTGGAAATCCGAGGTTCAAGCCACAGAAAAGAGGGCTGGCTAAAAAGAAGAAGAATGTTCCTTATAAGAAGATGCATTACTTCCTAATTACTCCTAGATTACAGAGGTTGTATGCCTTTAAGGCTACTGCGAGTAATATGCAATGGCATGCAGGACATGTGTAGGAAGATAGAAAAATGTGTCATCCATCAGACTCTCCGGTATGAAAACACGTTGATAGTACGTTTCTTGATTTTGCAAATGAAGTTAGGAATGCCTGACTTGGATTGTGTTTTGATGGGTTCCAACCTGAAATATCCAGGGGGTGAAATGGTGCAGAATTAGAAATTAAAAAAGTTTACAAGAATGGACACAAAGATTTATAGTGGTTCGGACCTAACTTGTCCTACATCCACTCTCCTAAATAGACAATTTGAGGTTCCACTATCCACCAAGGATACACAAAAGAGTTTTCAATAAGTTAACTCACAACTTAGTGTTTGCTAGGCTCACGCTAAACCTTTACAAAGAGTTTTCTTAAAGCTCACTCACAAGCCTAGTGTTTACAAGGATAACACCAAAACTAACCCAAGTGTTTCCTAATCCTCACAAAGATTGGCACTTAAACAAGGTAGAAACACGACTCAACCTTAGCAACAAATGCTAATGAGTTCTAACTACCCACACACAATAAATTCATAAAGAATTTAATACAAAGAAAGTTGAGAAATAAAATTTCAAGAGTTCAGCTATCAAAGAATTAATGTGCTTAGTTGAGGCATATTTATGATGGGTTTTTATAGCCAAAATACACAATACTAGTTGTTAGAAACAACCCTGAAAATGTCTCTAACGGATAAAGAAAACTGTAATAAATGCTCTGTTGTATGTCAGGTCACGGGGGCGATTACTTCTGTCACGGCCATGACATTCAAAAAGTAGGTCAACAGCTAGTTTCTTTTAAATCTCGCAGGGGTGATCTTCCTTATCATGGTCATCCTACCTATTGAGAAGCTTGGAATAGAGCTATCTGGAGCATGGATTGTGGCCATGATCAAGTCATCATGGGGGAACTAAACACTCTTGAACCCAATTCCTTTATGCGGGTTGCGAGGGAGATCTTTGCTGTCGTGGGTGCAATTTCATCAAGTGAAAGACCTCAGAAAATGAACCCAATACTTCTTCCACTGTGGGGGTGATTGCTGGCTCACAGGGGCGATCAAGCTATGCTTCAATTGCTTGAGGCTTTCATCACGGCGGTGACACACTAGTCACGGCCATGATTAAGGCTCCAGTAGCTTCCTTAATCATGATGGCTTGCATTGCGGGGTCAATGCAAAACATCATGGTCATAAGAAAAGTTATAGAAGCTTTTGGCCATTTTAGGCCTCTTTGTCCTGGGCACGATACTAGTTCATCATGGGGACGATCTGCATTACGAGGGAAATGATACATATCATAGCCATAATTTATGGTTCACTTTTCCAAACCTTGAATCTACTTAGTGAAACTTAACCTACGCACTTGGAAAATTTGTCCATCACTTAATTAAGGTTGTTAAGCTCAAAATGAATTAGATTGAAAGCACAAAGGCCAACAATCTCCCGCTTTTTGAGTTTGACAACCTAAAAACAAATTGAATCATAAAGTGTTTAACAAGTGTGTGAATTGAGTGAAATTGCTCTGCCTCAACTTGTGCATCATTTAAAAACTTACCAGAGTAAGGAAAACACGTATCCAAGCTTAAAGGTAAATTTTACACAAGTTTGAAGTTTTTACCAAATATGCTAAGTTCAATTTCAAGTCCAAAGGTCATCTCAATCCAATCCAATCATCCTTGCAAGGGTATGGAACCAGGAATCAAGAGATTTCTCCCCATTTGTTAAGTCAAAAAAAGTTAAAGAATGCAAGGTAAAAATAAAGAGATAAAGTACAAAGGAAGCAATAAAAGATAATTATAAAAGAACAACATTTCATTAATAATAAAATGAAATATACAATACAAATGAAATGGATAGAATGAATGAGAAAATAGAAGCAAAAAATCACTAGGGGCCTAGAGAGTTTGGGAGTGATCATAAGGAGGGATATTCAACTTGGTTTGAATTTCTTTAAGATTATTATGGATAGCCTTGAGGTCATTGTCTTGGTCATCCAATCTTTGACCTATCTGAGTGTAGGCCATGTCATGCTCATCAAGCCTTCTCTCTACTGCTTTTAGACTAAGAAGAATATGTTCACCAAGAGAGAAAGGTCTTGGAGTTGAAGAAGATGCTTCACCCTTTCAATCTACTATGTCTACATTAGGAAGTTAAACTTCCTCATCAAATGGGATGCCACCTTCTTTCTCTTCCCTTGCTACTCTTTCTTCCTCTCTTGCCTCCCTCATTGCCTCCTTTTCCTTCTCCTTGTCCTCATCAAGGACTCCTCTTAAGTATTCATAGCTTCCATCCTCCAACTTCCTAACAATCCTGACTTTCTTTTCAAAGAAGTCAATGCCATAAGTCCCCTTTGGAGTTCAGATGGAGGAGATAGGGGGTAGGCTTATGGATTTCTCAAATCATAATGAAAGTAGTAGGCAATTTAAGAAACGTAGGAGCTAACCAAGATGGCTGCTCCTTTTGAAGCTTTGAGACTTAGAAGGTGCTCAATGAAAAAGTAAGTAGTTTGGATCTTCTTCTTTTTAATGGCACAATGGACGAAGAGAAGGTCTTTTTGGGTAATGGTGTGGTTTCCTTCTTTCTTTGTAAAAAAGGAAGAGCATGTGATTTTGTGCATAATGAAGTGGCCAAGGTGTTTGAGGTGTTTGGTAGGGGTATGTCCACCTGAAAATCTAGGAGAAACTCCTATATCTCTCCAAAACTCTCCCATCTCTATCTCACTTTCAGATAAGTTCATCATCCCTTATGTTGAGAAACCAAAGCATGCATACATGGCTGCCCTGGGAAACACCACTGCCTCTCCAAAAAGCTTGAAGTGGCAAACATAGGAACTCAAGGGTGAGGAATTCATACCCGTTGTACTTAGGTAGAGCAAATTGTGTCGAACTTAAGGCATTAAGCTATTCATGAATTTCATTTCTCACCTTTAATTTATCAAGAGCTTTGATGGAGATTCTAAGTGTCTCCAAGAAATCTTTATGAGCAAGCGCTTTTGCCTCAACCCTTCCTTCATCATCCAAAACCTCCCATAAGGTTTTCTGTTGAGTTTATTCTTGAGGTTTTAGAGTCTCGGGTGCTGTTAACACCTAATTTTTGGATGCAAGAATGTGGAAGCGGCTCGGAGGCTCAGTGATGATCATTCATGTTTTAAATAGCATGAATTGAGTTGATGATTGCTTTTTAAAGATTACATAGCTACATTCAAATCGTTTTCTAAGCTTATAGAGCATGTTTTCACCCAAAACTTGTGTTTTAGGCATAAATAGTGCATTTTTCAGATGGTTTTCATCATAACTTTCTCTACGATTGTTAGAATGACTTGAAATTTTGAGGGTTGATAGTTGAGACCATTCTACACATTTTCTCATTTATACATTTTTCCAAAATTTGACGTTTGGAGGCTCAAAAGGGCCAAACACCACTCTTTAGAGCGGAATTGGGCCCAACGCCACTCTTCTAAGTGGAGTTGGGCTCAACACCACTCCCATGACTGGCGTTGGGCTCAACACCACAAGGAGGACTAGCATTGGGCCCCCAATGTTAGTTGCACGATTTTAGCAGTAAAAAGCCCGGTTCCAATCTGTTAGGATGATCCGTACGAGCTGTACACGAGTCCTAAAGCCCTGTTAGACCATTTTGACCAAAATATCATTTGCTTTAAATCTAAGTCATTGATTTTCATTAGAAAAGTAATGGTGGTAACCCTAGCTTAAGTATTAGGCTAATAAGGCTATACATACTCGTCTAAAACTAGGTTTTTAGGGGGAGGCAGCAGTTCACACGAATTTTAGGATTTACAACACTCTAAATTCATTTGATTACAAAAAAAACACTTTTTTTCACATTACAAGCAAAAAATCTCTTAAAGTGGCATCTTTTGCATTCAAAGGTGCTTTGGAAGTATTCAATTCATTCTAGTAAGACTCTAGCAACTCTAAATCAATAAAAAGTAATTAAGAAGTCACTTAAATCAATTCTGAGGGTTCTCAAGTGCTTCTGAATCAATTTATTGCAAGGTAAGTCTCTTGTTTCTTTATTTTTATCATCCTTTGCCATGTTTTTCATGATTTGCATACCATGAATGTCTTGTTTTTATGGTGTTTTTTGTTGTAATTTTCTAATTTGCATGTTTAAATGATGATTATTCTTGGTTGTATTATTTAAATGTCATTAAATGCCATGTACATGCATTATAACTATGAAAGTTGCTTCCTTTGCATGTCTTAATGTGTTTTATTCTAGATCTGAATTATCTGATGTCACTAACATGTTTTTCATGCATAAAAATTATTACTTTTCATGTTTTAATACATAAAAATCATTTCTTTTGTATTTCAATGAATAAAAATTGTGTCTTTTGAGTTTTAAAGCATAAAGGTTGTTTTAATGCATAAAGTTATCACTCAAAACTCAATCTTTTTGCATTAAAGTTGTTATCTTTGCATGTTTTAATGCATAAAGTTTGTTTCTTTGCACATTAACATGTGTAATTGGGTTGTTCTACGGGTTTACTTATAAAGTTTGCATCTTTTGCATGTTTTACGGACAAAGTATGTGTCTTTTGCATATTTTGCAAGTAAAGCTTGTCTCTTTTATGTTTAATGCATGTCATGCTTAGATATAGGTTGTTTTTCCATGATTGAAGCATTATAACATGTTTCGATGAATGTTTTACGTGTAATAATCTCTATATGTGTGTTTTTCGGGCTTGAAAAACCCAAAAATTCTTTTTTTCATCAAATTTTGCATCCTGCTTGTATTCTGGCCACCAACACCATTGCTAGGAGTGGCATTGGGCACCAATGCCTGCAGGTAATGGCGTTGGGCTCAAATGCCACTCCCACAAGTGGTGTTAGCCCCTGTTTTGTGCTCTCCTACGACGTTGTGCTTGGATCAGTAGTGTATGGGTCTGTATGGTTGTATCTAGTAGTTTTCACATGGAATGCAGTGATGAGGTAAGCTTCTAAAACTTCTTTGGTAATTGTTTAGATGTATTATTGCATGAAATTGATTATCAATGCTTATTTGTGTTGCTGTGTTGTTATGTTATGTGTTGTTATCACTTTTGGCATATTGATTAACCCCTAATAATGGTTGGTAATTGTTAAAATTAATCCTTGTTTATTATTAGAAACTCACCAGTGCATGTATGTATGTAAAAGGTAGGCTATAATTGTTATGTGCTGTTATTGCTTTGTTAGAAGGAATGAAGGTTGGTATAATACCAGGAGTATTGGGTAAAGAATCACGCTCTGGAATTGATAAGTCTGATCCTTGAATCTCTGTGGTTAATGCATCTTGCGTATTCTTAAGAGGAATCGAGGTGTACACTTTGTAAGACATTCGCAATGCTGATCCGCATGGTGACTATCGCTTCAGCCTGGTAGCTGAACACACATTTCCGCAGTTGCTAGTCATGGCTCAAGCTCTGAGGCAACCCCTCCTTGTCTGCAGTTTGAAGACTCCACTGGGGAACTTTGACAGACAGACTTATAATTTAAGTGATTACCAATACTCTTTTTATTATGCTAAACTCTAGTTTCTTTGCATTCATACTTGTATTAAAACACCCTACCTCATAGGTACCATTGGTCAAGTTGCCTATGATTTACAAGCGTTCTTCATAGGAGGTGAAATCAGTGACTACCACTCATAGTAGCTGAATTGTCCTATTATCACTTACCATCATAGTAATGGTTAATGGATGATAGTTAATTGGGAAATTCAGGCAGAATGTCCTACCTTCGCTTGAACCCGTTTTTGAAAGAAGGACCTACTATGGGAACCTCTTTTAGTCGAACCTGACTGAAGCCATGTAATGACAGTAGAAACTTCCTCTAGGACTTAGGACTTACAAAATGATTGCTTTGTTATGTGATGCCATGAAGCCATTATTTTGACCTGGTCTAGTGTTATTGCCCTTGAATCAAACCTCTAATTGCTACCTATGGGGGTGTTGAGTGTTAGTCTAATTATACCTGACAAATGTGACCTTACAACATAGGATCAGTTAGGGTTTGAGAAGAGTGACCTTGACTACTACTTATGTGAAGGGATGTTGGTATGTTGGTCTAATTGTACCTGACTATTGCTAAAACAACCCTGAAGAATAGGAAACATCAAGGACTTGTCAAGAGCAAAGACATGGGATAAGGTCATTGTAATGACTTATTGTCTGGTTTGAATGTTGAGAGTTTCTTTTGTGTGCAAATGTGCATGCTACGTCGGCAATAGCATCCCCCGATGATGTGACAGCCCAAGCCGAATTCCTAGGAATGTTGACTTGTTAAATAAACACATGTGTGGGAGAAATAAGGTTGGAAGGTCTACCACTTGGTAGTACGTGTATTTGACTAATGTTTGCCACTTGTGTCCCCTTGTAATGCTAGCATTCATGCATCCACGTATACATGCATCCTTGCATACACATGTTATAAGCATGCTAACCCCTTATCTTGCAGCAACATAGATCCTCCTAGTCCATCCCGGACAAGGCAGGGTGCACGACTTGTTAGAAATCCATAAGAGAAGATACCACAGACTTTGACTCTCCCTAGGCACGATGGCTCGACTTAATGATGAGCTTCTGAAAGCTCTGCAAGAAATGGTTGATAATGGAATCAAAAAATCCTTGAAAGATAGGCAAGACCACAGGGATGATAACCGGCATAGCACTAGTGAGAAAGAGGATGACCATGAAAAGAAGCCAGAGTTCGAGGCCATCAATGCTTTGACCAAGAAAATGGAGAAGCTCCAAGAGTTAGTGAGAGTCAAAGATTTTGATTTTGACAACCTCAGTGTGCGAGGCATAGCTGGTCCCCCTCCCAAATTCAAGATGCCTAATGAGTCTAAGTTCAATGGAGCTAAAGATCTAAGGATGCACCTTAAGCAATGCATCATAACCATTTCAGCCACTCTTTTGAATGCCGAGCAGAAGCTTGGGTTGTTCCCACTCCCTTTGGAAAGAATAGCTTTGGATTGGTACCATGCTCAATCAATAGCCACTCAAGCTAATTGGAAGACTCTCAATGAGGCTTTTAGGGAGAAATTCTCTCATAATTCTACCCTAGAAAGCTTATTGCGAGACTTGGAGATGACAAAGCAGAAAGATGGAGAGTCCTTTTGAGAATTCCTCACCTGATGGAGAAACAAAGCTGCCCTCGTGAAGAACAAGCCCTCCGAAAAGGATCAAGTCCAAATGGTGGTTTATAATGTTCTTCCAGCTTGGGTTAAAAACCTGTAAATGATGAACCCAAGAAACTTTGATGAGCTATATGATGATGGACTCCAATTTGAGGAAATCGAAGCCATGAAGCATGAGCCCCTACTAAAAGCTTTTGAAGGACTAGGGGGCAAGATTCAAACTATGACTCAGGCGAGTGAATGGGCATCATCACACCAAGCTCCAGCATCCATTTGTGCATCAAATGTTTTAGGATTGTCATATATTGCTTAGCATAATAATGACCCTTTTCGATCAACGATAGGATGTTTGTTTCACTTTATTTTGTTAATGTTTTTCTCAATAACATGATTGTAATCCATTAATTATATTATGAGTTCATTTGACTTCAATCCACTTCATGATTGTTCATTTAACATTTGTACACAAGATACAGTAAATATTTGTTACACTGAATATTACTACTGCAAAAAAATAATAATAATAAAGGTTTTCAAACTTAGTATGATTATTTTAAAGTGTTAATGATCAAGCTTTCAAATCCTATTTTAAATGCATTTATCTTGATATGAATATCAGATTCTCAACATAGTCCCAAAACTTGTGAGCGCTTGAGCCTTTATGAGCATTCATTACTTCATGCTCCATTTTTCTTTATGAGAGTGTCTCGCCTAGGAAGTGTTCACTAGAACTTGCCTTGGTATACATTTGAAATCCGCACGATTATTGGAAATATGAAAATGAAGAGGGCACTTTAGGATAAACTCTTGGCCTTAAATTCCACCCTGTCTACCTTTAGAAAGCCAAAGTTGGGCCATCATTTCCCTTTTCTTTGACATTCAAATTTGCAATTAGGCAGATTAAGCCTTTCTTGAAAATCTTTCCTATCCTTTTCAACCCTTTTATGCACTAAGTCTCGCAACTCCATTGCTACGAAATAACTTGTGAAGTGATTGAATGATGCTAAAGCATTCCTTGGAAAAGCTTTTATCAAGAAGTTATGAATGAAATTATGAGATGCATAGGTTGCTTGCTCCAAAAAAAAAGAAAAAAAAAAGAGAAAAAAAGAGAAAATGAAGACTGAAGAAAATGACAAAAAAAATGAAAGATGATTGGAAAGAGCAAAAAAATGCTTAAAAAGAGAAGGTCAAAAAAAGAATTTTTTTTTTTTGAAAATAAAGTGAAAAAGAAAATAAAAAGAAAGTAAGAGCAATGAGCATCCTTGATGTAGATTTTATTTTTTGGAACACTCTTGACAAGTAAACCAAGTTGGAGTGCATCCATCCACAAGTTGAAATTCTAGGAGTAATAGTGCATTTACTCTTTTCTCGCTCTAAAATCCTACCTTAACTAAGCCCCATTACAGCCAAATGAAAGACCCTCAGATTTGTACTTCCAGTACATTCAAGTGGAGGACTTGTGATTAAGAGGCAAGCATATATTTGAACTTTCCTATGATTTGACTTTAGTGTAAACACTGCCCCCTAAACACCAAAGAGTTTTTGTGAGAACTGTAAGAGTGTTGAGTTGATTGTATTCATATTGGAATGTGCAAGAAAAATGATTTTCACTCTGATTTGGTTTTGGATAGCTTTTTCATTCACATTACCATCAATTGAATTTTTTTGAAAATGAATGGTTTACGGTAGCAATAATGTCTTGTGTAGTGAGTAAAGTACACTTTTGTACCATTGTTAAAAGAATAAAGATTGACTTTGACTTTTTATCAAATTTACTTATCTTATGATTAATGTCATTGCATTCAAGGTAGAAAAGAAAACATTGAGCAAATAAAATGAGACAAATATGAGACCAACAAGGGTGCATTCACTAAAGCTGCTTGTACGAGACATTCGCCCTATCAGTCGGCTCTTGGACAAATGCTTGGGGGCAAGTCCTTGGCATGTTTAATCCAACATAGAACCAATACTCGGGAGAAAGTCTTTGGCCCATACGATCTGACGCATCACCAGAAGCAACAATCAAGTTCAAGGGTTAATCTCAACAACAATCAAGTAAATACAGCTCCTCGTAATGCCATTGGGTCCTTTGAATCTAGGAGGATTCTATGCACGATATTCCATATCCTCAACTTCATGCATTTTATATAGTTATAGATCACAACATATTATACACCTATAGGACATAGTTTTAGCATAAGAATTCATGCATACAGCACGCAATATGTACTAGCTTTCATATCTGTTACATGCAAGCACACGATATGCATGTAACGGCCTCAAAATTAATTAATAATTAATTATGCATTTATATACGTAAACCACTTCATTAGGCATGACATTGGCATTATAATTATGTGTAATACATTGCATAATATATGGTAGAATGTATTGTATGTAATAAGGTTTGTGGGGGTTGGATTGGTTGAGGGACTAGATTATAAGAAAAGTTGAGGGAGCTAATTGTAATAGAAATAAGAGTTAGTGATTAATTAGGAGATAGTATATTATTTAAGGGTTGTATGGTGAAGGTAAGATGTGGTGACATGTGGCAAGTGTAGGAGGGAGTAGGATGAGGACAAGTGTCTTATATTAAAAAAAAAAAAAAGGAAAATGACAAGTGGCAAGATGGCAATTTCTTAAATAATAATAATAATAATAATAATAATAATAATAATATAATAATAATAATAATAATAATAATAATAATAATAATAATAATAATAATAATAATAATAATAATAATAATAATAAGGTAGTGGAGAATCTCTACACTCCACCACACCACCCCATTCTTCTTCTTCCTCCCTTCTTCTATT
>CANYLF012893542.1:0-12037 GCA_948193215.1 Bocquillonia castaneifolia
TAAATAAATAAATAAATAAATAATGCAATATTTATACCATATTGAGTAAATAAAATTCAAAAATATAAACATATATAAAACTAATTTGAAGGTGTAAAAAATAATGTCCTCACATTATAAAATTAAATAATGAAATTAGAGATCAATTAATATTGCATTTTTTAAGAATATTATACTTTTATATATAAAATATTTGTTCATGATAGATTATTAATTTAAAAATATACATCTTTAAGTTAAAAAAATAACTAAAATAAAAATATAATATTTATATCATATTTAAGTCAATACAATTCAAAAAAAATTCAAAATTATAAAAATATATAGAACTAATTTAAAGGTGTACAAAATAAATAAATAAATAAATATATATATATATATATAAGAGTAAATGTATAACCTATAAAAAAAAAAAAGAGTAAATGTATAGAAAACCATTAATGAAAGATAGAATAATAAATACAAATTAAATATTAAATGTGAATAACCAATTATTTGACACATAAGCATTTTGACTACAAAATCACTTTAATTGACTCAAATTGAAATTGTCTTATAATTGATACTTATTTGCTATTATATATTTAATAGATTTTGTACTTTATACTTGTGAACTTAATTATATTTGATTATAATTATATTTTTATTGGCATATTACTAATTAATAGTATTCTTTTGAATCTTTATTTTAATTAATTTTCTACTTATATAATATCATAATATTATCTATGTGTGTATATATATGTATGCATTTTAAAATATTATTATTCAATAAAAAAAGTAAAATCCAACCAACAACTTTTTTTTTAAGAATCCAACCAATAACTTTGATCTTCTGACGTTTTTGAAAATAAATAACCGTCCTGATTTTCTTTTAAGCAACCATACTGATTTTTAAAACCTTAGTTTTTCCTCTAAATAAAAAAAATAAAAAAAAAACACCTTGGTTTTTCCTACATTCATCATGCACGTCAATCATATCCTACATTTCTATGCATGATGATCTAGGGACCATGTAAATTGTTACGCAATTATCCATCCAAAAAAAAGAAAAAAAAAACTCATCGATGCATTAATTTAATAATTCATACTTAAATGGCAATAAAACATTACTGGTATCAATCGATCACAACCCAAAAATATCATTAAATAATTTTCCTAAACGAAGTATTTAACATCCCAAAAAAATTTTATAGATTTGAAATGAAACTAATATTATTATGTAAATGTTAAAAATCGTAGCAACGGTAACAAGGACATGAAAAACTATCTCTAAACGTGACAACATTTAAACCAAACTGCACACTCTCCACTACTCCTCCCTTACTTATCCCGCGCCTTTCCACTTCATTTTCTCCACATTCATTCACTTAACACTCTCTTCTTCTTCTTCTTCTTCTTCACTAAACTCTAATGGAAAATTGCAGGAAATCTCCATTGAAGCCATGGAAAAAAGGCCCAACAAGAGGCAAAGGAGGTCCTCAAAATGCCATGTGTGAATATAGAGGAGTTAGGCAAAGAACTTGGGGAAAATGGGTGGCTGAAATAAGAGAACCAAAGAAGAGAACAAGACTCTGGTTAGGTTCCTTTGCTACTGCTGAAGAAGCTGCTATGGCTTATGATGAAGCTGCTAGAAGATTATATGGCTCTGATGCTTATCTTAATTTACCTCATCTTCAACCTCCTCTCCCATTCAACAATATTGATAATATTAATAATAATAATCTTCTTCCTCTTAACAATATTAGATCACATAATAATAATAAGTTCAAATGGATTCCTTCAAAAAATTTCATCTCTATGTTTCCTTCTTATGGTTTGCTTAATATCCATGCACAACCTAGTGTTCATGTTATTCATCAGAGGCTTCAAGAACTAAAGAAAAATGGAGTTATTGGTCAATCTTCTTCTTCATCATCTTCTAATAATAACAATAATAACAACAACAACAATGCTTCTAGTTCATCTTCTAATTCTGATTCAAGAAATGAAGTGACGAACATTGTAAATGATAAAATAATTCAAGTGGAGAATCCTTCTGCAGTAGTAATGGAAAAAGAAGTGGAAATTACATCAGAAAAAATGGTAATCAGATCATATGAAGATCAAGAAGAGGAGAAACCACAGATTGACTTAAATGAGTTCCTTCAACAGCTTGGAATACTTAAAGTAGAGAGGGAGCAGAAGCAGCAGACAGAAAACAATGATGCAACTGAGATGATGAGTACTTCAATGGTGGAAGAATCTTCACTAAATGTTGATGATAATGATGAGGTGGAAGATCTTGGTGGACTTGCAGACAAGAGTTTTAACTGGGATTCACTTATTGAGATGCCTGGAATTATTGGTAATCATCCCTATCAATTAGGAGGAGCAGAATTAGAAGAAAGTGCTTTTCAAGTTTATGATATCCAAGAAGATCACATGGCTTTTCCAACTTCCATTTGGAACTTCTAGCTACAAGCAGGAAGATCGATCAACTGATCATATATATCTTTGGTGGTTGCTGGTTAATTATATAGAAATAGGAGGAATATCTAAATTGTTGCTACTTCTTCTTAAAGAAACACTACTTACATATTTTTAAATCTATTGCATTGCATTTCTTTGCATGTATTAGGTGGCACAGCTTCATAGTTCATGCTAGAAAGCAATAAACTTTGACCATGAGAGTGAGGGTCTCAGGTTTACTAGTTTTTTTGTTTTTGTGGTTCACATTATAATTAAACGAGGTTTATTTTGTATTTTTGCAATTTAGCTTTCACAGTATTTATCACTGGATTTGGACTCTAAGAAGATAATATTTTATGATACGATAAAGTTCCTGCGTCTCCTTCCAAAAGACACCGTAGCACTCCCTTCCAAAAGATACAACCCGACTCGTAAACAACATTTTATTATATGACAAAGTGCGGATGCAATTGAGCTCTCACCCTTTCTCAGCACCCCTTCCAAGAAACTTAGCCCTATTGTCAATACCATGGTGAATCCTATTATAGTAAGATAATCTCTAAGCAAAGCTATGCTCAGCCATGTTCACTTAAAGACCAAAACCCCACATGATAGAGAGAAGAAAAGGAGAAATGAAATAGTGAAATGGGGACTAAAGATTTCACTATAAAAGCACAAATTAAGGTCTCCAGTCCGCTAAAAGTCCAGCAATTAACAGCGAGTGATGCCATATTTTCTCAAGCAGAAAAAAGAAAAAAGAACAAAGAAAATTGCTACCACGTGATGCACCATATTCCTTATCAAATCAAATCCAGAAGTCCAGCCTTTTACTGAGAAATCCCCCCTAAGACTTTTAGCAATTCCCTATTAATGATGAGATAGATAAGCCATCTTTCTTTTGCTTTCCTTTTATCCTCTTAGCTTTAACAAGGAACTTCAAATCCTACCTGTACAGTCAAATTCCTGCTTCCTTGCTTTTGCTACATTCCCATAATACCTCCTGTGATGCCAAAAAAAGGTTGCTCTGCTGCCTAGTGATGGAAAATAAAATATGGACAAGTGTTTTGGTAAAATATGGACAAGTGTAACATCTACAAGTTTTGGTAAAAGAAACATCTATTGATAACATCTATTACAAAACTACATTCTTCTTCTTAGGCTACTAACATTATGGAGGTCAGAGATGAATAGGTTCCCCCTAAACAGTATTCTTTCCAAAAATTTGCACATAAATAATGCCCGTTGAAATCAAGTTTTAAGGGTATCAAATCCTTTTGGTGTAGAAACTTCGATGGAACAGTGCACGGTAAGCAGAGTAATGAACCCCAATTCAAAGGTGAAAGGAAGGATAATGATCCCCACTTCAAAGGTGAAAGGCCGTCTCTTCTGTATATCTTTGCTCATACATTGCAGTACTCCGACGCACTTAGATACTCTCCATGTTCCTCAAAATATTCAATCAATCGCTTTAAGAACCCATCACTAGTCACTGTCTCAGTATCACAGACAAGGCAACACTGTCTTCTTGCACGTGTCACAGCCACATTCATCCGCCTGCGGTCTCTCAAGAACCCCACCTGAAATGTTGAGGAAAATTTGTTAGTTTGTTTTAACTCTAAAAAATGCCATCTATCTCAGATTTTTAACATCTACATTATATAAGAAAAGAAAACATGAGCAATCAATAATGCTTGTAGTACCTCTTTCTTTGAGTTCGATCGAACCATTGAAATAATGATGGCCTCCTTCTCTCGGCCTTGAAAACCATCAACTGTTGATATTTCCACATCTTTAAGCTTAGCTTCATTGCTCCTCAATATCTTCAGCAAGACAACCTGCAGTACTAATTACTGCAAATTAAGGGAATGCCATCCAAGGGGGGAAAAAGGATGCAAACAGTTGTTAAGAGCAGATTTTCATTTGTCTGGCAACTATGTAAAATAGTCAGTACTATAAACTGAATAACAGGGAAGCTCATAGTAATAACAGAATTTCTAAACACACAGAAGCTTCTATACCTATGCGACATAGGGGATAGTTATTCCAATATTAGAAGCTCGTAGGAAAAAACAGAATTTCTAAATCTAGGAAATTTTCGTACCTGTGCAGCATAGGGGGTAATAATTCCAATATCAGAAGCCTGGACTCCACTCTCAACAAGTCTCTTAGCATGAGCCACAGCGATATCAGCCTCTCCCTCATTTAATGTGCTTTCTTCTTCATCCTTTTTTTCTTCCATGTCACATCTGGAGCATATTAGAATATATTGGTTACAATTATATAAATTATTACAATCTATTATCTAACTTGGTATTTAGTTGTCTTTTGAAAGCTTAACGGCTCGCAGGAACAACAATTTGGCTTCTCATAAAAGTTTTAATGCTTCAATAGAGATTTAAATCTTCTTTGATAGAGTTATTAAAAATATTTGTCAACATTTGAAGATTTAAAAAGGAATAATACTTTTCTTAAACCTTTTGGAGATCAAGTAATTTTCATGTAATACAGATTACTGTCAGAAACACAGATTGTTAAGTAAATGGCTAATGCATACCCAGCAATGTCTATGAGAAGAAGGGTTGGCTCGGTGGAAGAAGACTTCTTCACACCCTCGAGGTCAAAAGGCATATGAGCAGCAACACTAGGATGGGCCTTGATCTGGAATTTTAATGCACCAAGTAAGAAGAAAAAGAAAAAGGGAGAATAAAGAGAAAAAAAAAAACAGAGAGAGAGAGAAGTTGAAGAGTAATTATCACATAATCTGTCTCAACAATTACAGTATGATAATTTTCTATTCACTAACAATTTTACTACGTAAAATAACTCTGATGTTGATTTAGCACCTTACTATCGTATAGCTCCTTGGATGACCAGTTCATAATAAGTTCATGCATACGATATTGGACAGTAAGCATTGACGTAACTTCATCTCCATACAGATCAGCAAGACGCTCAAAGAGGGTTCTTCCTAAGCCTTTCTTCTCAGCTTCAACACTTTGGATGGTTGGAGGAAGCTGAAGATGGTCTCCAGCAAGTATACACCTTGACCCCTGGATGAATGACTACAACTCATTAACTGGTACTTGGAAAATTAAAACTCTTGTCAGTCTGGCCCATAGTTTGTGCTGTTTCTCTCAGTTCTATCATTCTCAAATTCCATGCACATCAAGGAAAATAAATATACCAGATGAAGACAAATTATATCAACCTGTTTTTCAAAAATAAATTATTTTTAAAAAAGAGGGTGATATATCAACCTGTTTTCAAACATAGATTATATTAAAAAAGGTGATATTGAGCAATTTCTGAGAGAATAATGGTGAGTCATAAGGCTATTCCCTTATGAGTTTTGTATCCCATTCTAATTTGAGAAATGGAGATTTTTGGTTTTCCTACCAAAAAAAAAAAAAAAGGTGATATTAACCTATTGCAGAAAAGAATTAATATTTTGTTCTCTTACAAGTGAAAGCCACAATAATTATACTGATACTCAATCAAGCGCCGGCCTTAATTGTTTGGATCCAATACATGCATCTTAGTGGTATGAGATAACTTATCACATCCATATTTCAATAAATTGTCTTTGGCTCTATCCAAATGACCTTGCATATGCATGTTTTCCTGTCTCATATGTGTGCATTCTATCAAATATACCAACAATTTAAGTACACATCCATCACATGAGATTTAATGGAAATGCGAAAGCAAGTTTTTATGTTCACACAAGTACATGTTTCCCGGAGTGTTAAATAGACTGTTACCTTTAACAAAGCAATCCAGCAAGCTATCTCAAGTGCTTGAGCAGCTTCATCGATTATAACCAAATCAAATGATGTACTGTCTAGCTTGTGAGATAAAGCACCAGTCAGAGTTGTCAATACCACATCTGCATTTTTAATAACATCTGTAACAGCTAGTTGCTGTCTTTTGCGTTCCTCCTTTGAAAGAGTTCTGAGCTCCTTCTGGATTTCTCTTCTTGTGCTTTTGTCCTTGGTTTTCAACAGCTTCCCATTCAATGCCTAAGGAATTGCAAAGAGGTTATGTTGGAATCATATGGTACAGCTTAAAAATTTATGCACATCCAAACAAAGATCAGAGTTGAAGAAAATTCAGATTAGATGCTACTGATAATTTCTGCTTAACTGATTGAAAGGGTTAGTTTATTTTAGCAGAAACTTATTCTTATGTGCAGATATCAGTTTCTAACTTTCAGCAGCAAAAATGAAGCTATAAATATCAATCTTGGTAGCAATTTTAGCAAATATAGTTTATATGTTTCTACACCACTTCAGGAAGATGTAGACTGCTAGAAGACCAGAGTGACCCCATGAATTAGCAACAGCATAACCACTTTTGAATACCATTTTTCAATTTTGATTGTATCATTGACACAAGGACGATATCTCTTGTTGCTTTCCCTGAAATTAGCATTCTTTCCTCCTACAGTTAAGATTTCATGCTGGAATCAGGTTGAATCAACGAAAGTAGCAAAGGGGCATAGCCTTTCGGCTGGCAACAAGGGCTTGAAAAATGAAAGCGTATAGAGATCTTCTCTCCTCCCCTTGAACTTTTTCTTTACCATATAACATAAATAGCAAACATGTTATAGTCGTATAAGCATAAATTTTACAACCGCACTTGACATTTTATTCTATTATAATAATTTTTTGTGTATGTCCTGGGATTAAAATAGGAAATCACATAAAGAATGCAGGCAGAATTGACATGGTCAATATGTCCCCATGAAACTAATTTTGTGACAATTCAAATAGAAAAAAACAATACAAAAAAAGAAAGGAGGGAAGTGAGAGGGAGAGATTCCAACAAAATAAACTCCCCCATGCTTACATGTTGCTACAAAATCTGATTAGAGAAGTACACTATCTCCCATGTTTCTCCAATTAATACCCTCTTGAATTGCAGAAGTCACTTGAAAGTCTTTCCAGTGGGCATTTAAGCAATGCTCCAACTTCTTCATTCATTGCCCATACAATTCAAGTTTGACTATATGAATGAATGCTATTTTATTAATTTATTTATTTTCAAGATAAATGGTTAGGCTTTAGATATGTTTATTGGCACCTAAACCTAGATATATTTATTGGCACCTAAACCATGATGCTGCACAAAATGTCATAGCACAATGGGGAAAGAAAAGGTTGTGGAAAAGAAGATTTGTTGTTTTCTTCTATTGTAACTTAACTGTTCTGCTGCAAATATTTCAACAACATTCTACTCCTACAGTCAAACATTCAGTGTTTAGCAGCATTCAAAATAAGCCTTCTGTTTGAAATAGAAAAATAGATATGTAGCAAGTGTAAGTTGTAATCTGAAACACCTACCTTCATCTCTTTCCTGACGTCATTTGCAAGAGAACTATTGTCCCCCTTTAGAACCTAAAAGCAGAAAACAGAATACATAAGAAACAATCAGTAGAGAAATATGAGGGCACCAAAATCATTTATTCCTTACACTAAGGATAGGAAATTACAGGAATTATTTTTTTCAAATAAAAAAGAGGAAGGAATTGCCATCCAAATTACCAAATGTACTATCCAGAAAACATATAGAAAGGCTTTGGAATTAGTGACATTTTACAAGTGAAAACCAAAAAATACCTATCCTCATATACTATAGACACATGGATGATTGATTACTTATTGGAGCAATGAGATGGGAATAAAATCTCAATATTCTCCTTTGACTAGTATTAATAACCAAATTAAGAAGTGAAACTTGTCCAATGGGAGACTATTGACGTCTACCATAAATGTAGATTATCATGAAAGATAAGCATATCAAGCTTTCAATTTTTCTATTTTAAAAAGTAGAATATATCAATATACCTGTGCATCAAGTGCACTGTCCAGCACTTGAGGTAGTAAGCGTGCAGGGTGCCCCAATCTCACCAACTTTACCCTAAGTAAATTGCAAACCAAGAATGAGAAATTACATATAATTCTCATCCTCCAGAAAAATAGAGACCTTCATTAATATAAAAAATGGTTAACAAAACATCAGTCTCAAAAGCCAATCTGCATAACAGGCACACACTCCTTAAATCCAAAACTACGTGTATCAATATTAGACTGACAGTTAAAAGGATTTCTGATGTTTATTCATCCAACAGGCTTTGCTTTTCATATGTGTAAGTTATTTCTAAATTACTCATGATTAGATAGATCGACTTGATACTGAAAACATCATTTTGGGATTGTAGAGGAAACCTGTGATTGCATCAATAGTTGTCTACCTGTGAGGAACAAGTCGCTCAACAATGTTGTCCACAGCAATATTTGAAGCAGCACATGCAATAATCTTTGCTCCACGTTTTACTTCTTGCAGAATGATTTCCACTACAGTTGTTGTTTTCCCAGTTCCAGGTGGCCCATGCAGCAAGAATACATTTTTTGACGATAAGGCCTTTGAAATTGCATCTTTCTTGACCAAAAGAAAATCAAACAAAAGAAACAAGGTTCTTGAGATTGTGGATATTAGAGTGCCTGGTCAACAATTACCACAAGCAAACATAGGAAAATAGCAATATCCTAAAGAATAATAAAGAAAAAGAGAGAAAAAAAATCTTGAACAAATTCAAAATTGGTCTATCTATATGCACCAATGCCATTATCTTACAAACTCAAAGTAATGACTTCAGGGAAACTTTGAACGGTAAATGACAAACCAAAGCAATAAAAAGAAGAAAAAAAGACTGATAAAAGTGTGTGTGCGCGCGCGCGTGCACATACACACCTGAGAATGATCAAGATTGGAGTTAAATGGAGTGAATGTAACACCCTTCTTTGACATTGTCGGCAGTCTCTCACCAAATAAGACAGGAACTAAATCAGCAGCAGGACCTCTCTGCACACCTTTGCTCAATTGAATTAAGGCTTCCTTCATCCTCCGATATGTCACCTGCATGGCAGTCCTTAATGTGATGACAGAGAGTTTTTCTATCACGCATTCTATATTTCGTCGATTATAAGAAACAGCTAACAGGCATAGTATACTAGATTGTAAATTGAGGATATGATAATATATAAGTTAAGGAAGTGAAGTGCATAATTCAACATTGAACTTCTTATTATCACTAATAAAATAAAGAAATTTTCCAGCATGACTCTTCAAGCTCACCTAATATTTATTTTGTACCTACAAGCTACAATGTCATTTGAAATTTGTAACAAGTAAAGCCAGCAGGAGACATGTGTAAGCAATTAAAAAATTTGAAATGTATACCTCATTTGCCACTTTCTCCAAGCGTAGGGGACTGTTTAAACCCTCTTCTGGTATATCATCAAAGGCAACAGTGATAGACGAGTCCTGTTAAATATGAAAAATTTCTAGCACAATTTAAGAAAAAGGATTCTTTATGACTGAAAACAACAACCCAAGAATCCACAACAGTGACAAAATTACCTTTAGCCGGTAAACCACACCTTGACCAAGAGCAGGAGATCCTAAATCAGCCTTATTTGGTTTCAAAACTACTACATCATGGGTGCCAAACTGCATTAAATGAAAAAAATATTTTGACAATGAAGAATCAACATTAGGAAACCAAAGAAGGAAAATAAACAAAACACGTATCAAAAAAATTAGATATTTTCCATTGTCATTAGTCAACTGTACTGATGCTAGTTCAATTTGTTTCTGGCAATTAACAATCACATATTTACCCTTTTTACTTCTTTCTAATCACATATTTTAACTCCTGAG
This sequence comes from Bocquillonia castaneifolia, assembly GCA_948193215.1. Taxonomy (NCBI): domain Eukaryota; kingdom Viridiplantae; phylum Streptophyta; class Magnoliopsida; order Malpighiales; family Euphorbiaceae; genus Bocquillonia; species Bocquillonia castaneifolia. The sequence goes on from CANYLF012893542.1 coordinate 10,174, forward strand.
CTAAAGTAAGGACACAACCACCCATCCTCCCTATTGGTTAACATCAAATTACAAGAACAAGCACAATTCAAGGTCACAAGCTTTGTGGGTTCTCAAACTGATGTCCAAAAATTACTAACAAAATGAACATACATGACCCTATCAAAAAAAAAAATGAATATACATGAACCTGAAGCCAAAAATTCAAAAGCTATGATGTCACCAAGAATCAAAATGTAAACTACGGCTCAATGTTGGCATAATTTACTTCAACAATAATCTCATATCTCAACATTATACTGAAAGGAACACTGCCGCAAAAAAAAAAAAAAATCAAAGTTACTAAAAGAATAGTTCCAGTAATACAGTAAAAGAATGCTTACTTTATGAGCTGGAAGAACATCTCCCTTATTAGATTGGAATTCAATAAGAGTTTTCCCCATTAAGCCTGTCTATTTGTCATAAAAACATAAAGCAAAAGGATAAAAAAAAAAACTTAATGTCAAGTAAAAGAAAAACAAACAAAATTACACACAAACTTTAATTATAGAGAATCAAGTAAAAGATCACCTGAACATCAGCAAACTTCAAATTAAGTATTGTAGAGCCTCTCTTTTGAGCATTATCCAAGTTTCTTGATGACCCAGAACTAATAGAAGCTGCTATCTCAGCTTCCTTTATAAAATTAGAAATAAAAAAAGATTCAATCTTTACCATTTAAACAACTCCAGAGACGACAAAAAGATCATAATAACAATCAACATTAAGAGATAAAAGATTCAATCTTTTACCCTTTAAACAGTTCATGGATTACAAAAAGATCTTCATAACAATTAAAACAACTAAAAAGAGAAAATGGGTAATTATTAAAACCTTTTCCAAATCAAGTAAAGGGGCAGTGATGGAAACAAATTCTTGAAGAGAGAGTTTCTTCTTTGTGTTAATATCTCTTTCCATTGCCACTTGTAATTGACAGGCTATTTGCTTTGCTCTCTGAGTTTAAAGAGTGTAATGCTCTTTGAGTTTGAACCCTTTGTGTTTAAAGATTCAATCTTTATCAATATGGCTGGGTTCTGATCATCTAAAGATATACAGTAGTACTTCAAATTGGCATCTTTTTTCAATATGGGTGCTTTAGTTAACAAAACTGAGACATAGAGGACCTTTTGCTTTCACTTTTCAAATATAGAGGGTGATATTATAATTCCAGCCAAGCTAATAACAGGTGGTAAGCAGTTTCAAAGCAAAAGATCCAAATAAGCCCTTGAAGTAATTGGCAGAGAACAAATAAATTCTTTAATTATTTGTTTTATCATTTAAGTCTTAAACTTTAAAAATCAGCTCATTTGAACCCTTAAAACTTTAAAAATTAATTCATTTATGCCTAAAATTAAGTTTGTTTGGACAGTGCTGACAGTAATTTTAAAAGTATGATCAATTAAATATACAAGTTAAAGAAAATACTCCCTCCGTGTGTATAACATGATTCCCTCAAAAAAAAAAAAAACCTATGAAATAATTAATAAGTGTGAGTTGCAATTTTCAAATAACGACAACTACATTTAATTAGAAGGTAATATAAACAATTTATATAAAATTATTCATTGAAAATATAAAATGAACTACTATTACTTATGGGACAGTAAAAATGATAAAATGGACTATATATGAAACGGAGGAAGTATATGAATGAAAGAAAAATATAGATATAAATATGAAAAATTAGCTTTTTCATAAATCTTAAAATTTACATACCTCATTCCAGTGGAAATTTCTATGTAATAGGTATAATCTTCACTTCAAAATAAAAATTTATCTTCATATATTCTTTAACTTTTGGTATTTACATTTGTATTTTTTTTATATTTATATAATTTTTTAATTT
>CANYLF012894017.1:0-13943 GCA_948193215.1 Bocquillonia castaneifolia
GTTATCTGAAAAAGTCAAGTGAAAGTAAAGTATTTTTAGGTATGAATGAATTGAGAGTGTTGATATTAGAAATCAAACGCTCAAATTCGTATGCACTGCTGCCTCCCCTTAAAACCTAGTTTTAAGAGCCTATTTATACCCTGTTTAGCTTAAAACTTATGCTAGGGTTACCATAATCAATTTCCTAATGAAAATCAATGAATTGAGCTTTAAGTAAAGGATATTTTGGCCAAAAATGAGTCTACAGAGCCTTAGGATGCGTGTACGGCTCGTACGGGCCATTCTGGACCGAAACAGCCCGAAAACGGGCTTTCTACAGTTGAAAATGAGAGACTGGCATTGGGGGCCCAACGCCAGTCTTTCTTATGGCATTGAGCTTAATGCTAGTCACATGAGTGGCGTTGGGCCCAACTCCACTTGAAAGAGTGGCGTTGGGCCCAATTCCACTCTTCAGAGTGGTGTTGGGCCCTTTTGGGACTCCAAACGTCCGATTTCATAAAAACTTAAAACGGAGAAAATTTGCAGAATGGCCTCAACTACCAACCATCAAAATTTCAAGTCATTCGAACACTCATAGAAAAAGTTATGATGCAAACTGTTTGAAAAATGCATTGTTTATGCTTAAAACTGGATTTTAGGGTAAAACATGCTATGCAAGCTTAGAAAACACTCAAAGTGAGGTAATGCAATCTCTAAAAAGCAAATTTCAACTTAATTCATGTTATTTAGAACATGAATGATCATCACTGGGCCTCCGAGCCTCTTTCATATTCCTGCGTCAAAAATTAGGTTTTAACAGTTTACCCCCGCTTTATCAGAGGTTTGTAGTATTATCCAATAATATGGAAAATGATGACAAAGCCAAAACATATAATTTTGAAAAGAATTATGTACCTCGGCTTTGGCTTGTGAAGCTTAACCTCGGACCTCAGCTGCCTTGGCTTAACTCCACGGGGATTTACCTGATTAGTCTCTCAGGGTTTTAAGAATTTGATCTTGGACCTTAGCTACCTTGACCAACTCCAAATATGAGTTTCAAGAATACTATCCAAGTGAAAAACTAGAATTCTATCCAAGCGCAAGAATACTATCTTGGCGTGTAACTCAGAATACTATCCATATGCAAGAATATTATCATGGCATGAATGCTGGAATATTATCTGAATGCAGGAATACTATCCTGGTACAAAGGGTTGGAATACTATCCAGATGCAGAAATACTATCCTGGTTGCTCCACTGGGGAATGTCTGCTTACTGAGACTTGAATTCCATAATATTCTTCTTTGGGAAAATGAAATGCTCTGTCTTTCAAAGATTGCCACTGAGGATATATCTTCTTTAACAACCATTTAGCTAACTGTTGCCGGAACAACTCCATTAGGGAAATAAAATTATTTTGGCTATCAGAAATACCTGACTTGGTTGTCAACTGGATATTTATCATTAGAATAACTCCACTGGGAAATACAAACTCATCTTATAATTATGATAACTCCACTGGGGAATTTTAATTCTGAAGGATTCTAAAGAAAACTTCCTCAAAATATTTCTGGTACTAATCCTATTGGAGAATTTATCTTTCAGACATAAAATTACAATTTATATGCCTATGCTTACTCAAAATATCTTATGGATTTGAAATAAGAAAAGAGATCTCTGAAAAAAGAATTTTTTGTAATGTCTGTCATTTCCTCTGCAATGGTCCATCATCTTCTGTCATTCTGGCTATAATTGACTATTATTCTTACTAATCCTCTGAAATTTGCCCCCAATTAGACTCAAATTGGCTACCTTTGGCCTTAATTTTGATTTTAGACCTATTTGTGACAAAACTTCTGTCCTTATTTGAAAATTTTCTTCAGGGACCAAAATCGTAATTTGCCAAATTGGCTATTAAAAGTGGCGGGCTGCACATATTTTGCCAAGGAAAATCAAATTTTTACCCAAAACTTCAATTTCTCCCCATTTCTTCATTTCTTAGCCAAATCTCTTCGAACAAAAAGCAAAATGGCCGATAATCCGGAGTTAGAACCCACATAGAACCTGATTAGCCTTTTCCAGATTTGAAAGGAGGTGCTAAAAGCTGATTCGGGTGGAATTTAGAGAGGAGGAAGGATTTCTCCACTTTTAAATGCTAGATTCAACCTCTATAGCTTGATTGGAGACCGGGTAAGTGTCCGAACACTTCAATTTGATTGCATACTGACTGGGTATGGTGAAATTTGTCAAAAATCTGCAAAATAAACCTGAATTGGCTGCCAACTCATCTGTCTTGGGCTCAACGCCACTGCTAGGAGTGACGTTGCCGGGTGGTAACACCACTGCTGGGACTGGCGTTTACCACAGTCCTAGTCCCGGCAGCGACTTTGAATCTCTGAACAGGCTTCCAATGCATGATTTGATGATTTAACATGTAAAAATAGACTGATATATACAACTTATGAATGATTTAGACATGATTTACACATTTTATGGACAAATTATGATAATATGCTTATTTTAGGAATAAATATGAAAGTATATGATTACAAATGAATATGAATGAATGCTTTGTTGGCTCCCAATGTTAGACATGCAAGAAATTAGATGACTGAGTTAGAAGATATACCTGTTATTTATCTTGCAGGGGGATGAGACTACTTTCACCTATAATGGAAATTTCTCCAAGGTCCGAGTAGTTTAGAGAGGATTACCTTTGGGTGTGTAGGCTTTAGTGCTTCAGGCTGGGTTTGGCCCTCTTCTTTCCACATTTTCTGAGAATGTGGATGAGCACGTGAGCTCTCGATGTGATCGCCGTTCCATACAGGCATTGATGGAGTGATGGTTTGACACTAGCCACACATTTCAGCTACCTTGTGGATAGTATACTCTGTCTCCAGCCTCTTTTTCTGCCATTACTAGATTGGCTTGTGCTAGTGAGCGGATCTTATGGGATGAAGGGATATACTCTGTTCATCGTGATGTTCATAATGAGTATATTTTTCAGATGTTGGGTATGGTTTTGAGGCAGAAGAGCTCTAAGAAGCTCTATGTTGATGCACTGGCTAGACACCTTTCGAGCTATAGGCCAAAGTTTGACTGGAGGTTTGATCAGATGGCCCGTGTCTTCATTCTTTACCTGCTGGGTAGTACTATCTTTTGTAACATGAACTCTACCATCGGCTTGCACTTCATCCCTATTCTCAGAGATTTTGATCAGATGAGCGGGTATGACTAGGGCTCCCCTACTTTAGCCTATCTGTACCTTTGCATGGATAGGGTTTCTCGTGGTGCTGTGAAGTTCTACGGTTTTTGGCATGCCACTCATGTGAGTTACTTTAACTCTTTCTTTCTTCGATTGCTTTACTTGCTTTATACTCCTTTGACTCTTCTTTTGCAGGTCTGGGCTATTGAGTTGGGCTTGATTTGCCAGTTCTTCCCACTAGAGCATCGATATACATTTCCTGTCCTTCAGCGTTGGAGTTTATAGCTAATGTACATTCATGCCACTGACATCAATGCTCATCGCATGTACCTTAACTCGCTGACTGCTTCTAGGGTAAAACAAATAAAAGCAAATTTATTGGTTTAAAACAATTGTCATGAGTTTGAATATACTTACCTTGACTCTTTCTATTTCAGCTTGACAGGAGATGGCTAGGCCAGATGGAGGGATTGCCACCCTATGTTATTGTGTCCTTGCCCAAGGATGACTTGAGGATTCTTCTGGAGGGTCCTGGACTTAGGATGTGGTTCCTAGGTGAGAGGACTAGGCGCCAGTATCTGACCATATTTCATAGGAGACCTCGCGATCCTCCCCTTGAGATGTTCTAGGGACATGAGCTGACAAACAATACCTTGGCTATAGCTCTAGATGGCTTTGAGTGTACATCCTTTCTTTCTCACTCGAAGGATTACGCTTCTTTCTTACATTTGAGGTGCCTTCCGACTCTACCTTATCACCTAGGATACTTGCTAAGCTAAAATTCCATCCTTTTGCTTTTTTGATAACTGTATATCTTGCTTGCATGACTCATAATCGCTCTTTTCTAGGTATCCATGGGCATTGTGACCTTCTCTAGTTCCGATGAGGACGAGGATGATGGAGATTCTAGAGGTTTAAATGATGATGATGATGCCCCCAGTCCTGGGCCAGTTATTGTCCCTGGGCCGAGTAGGAGGACCCGTGCTTCCAGTAGAGGAGCTATGCCTAGTTCAGAGGCTGCTAGACCTCATTCATCCCACTATGCATACATCCAGTAGTCGAGGAGACATAGTGCCAGGTCATATTACATAGTATCCTGGATTATCAGCTCATCATAGGACTATTGCTGGTCTAGTTGAACATACTTTTCATCCTACAGTTGATCCTTCTATTTCTTACACAGATGGATGTACTCATGTAAGTTATCTCAACATTCTCTCTTTAGTTTGTATCTGCATCTGGATTCTAACTCTTATTCACCCAGGTTCCTATCGATGAGGTTTCACGACTATCATCATACTTTCAAGCCAGCAAGGCCCATCTGGTAGAGGCTTGCGATTCATGGAGGCAAGCCTATAGCTTTTCTTGTAGGATGGTTACTGAGTTGAAGGCTCAGCTTGCGGCATTGGATATCCCAGTTGAAGGAGCTAGTGGGGTCCAGATTGGTGAACAGCATGCCAGCTGTGAGATTGAGAGTCAGCCAACAAGTGGTGATGAGGAGGACTCTAAGGAGTCGGAGGAGGAGGAGGACGATGAGTAGACGTCCTTGTTTCTATTTCTGAACTTGTTCTACTTCCCGAACCTTGATATGTACCTGTATTTCACAAATTTGGTACAAATATGTGGATGTATGCATGATTATTAGACATTATGGATGCATGTATGTATGTTTCCTATACTACCATTAGTGAATGTATGCAAATTTTCTAGTTAATACATATATGTATGCACGCGATTTTGTAAATTTATGTATGCAAATATGTCTTTCTTATGATTTCTTATCATGAAATGTATGAAATGTTGTGCATGGAATCTTCCTAGAATCCCAAAGAGCTACGTCAATCATTGAATCACTGAGAGAAGCTAAGCCAGGGCCCAATGGCACTCAGGGGAGTGGCGTTTGCCACAAACGCCACTGAGGGACAGGCGTTGAGTGGTAATGCCACTCTTTTGACTGGCGTTGGTCCGCAACATCACTCCTTCGTCTTTGCACTTTTCTTCACGATTTTTCACTCTGTTTTAACTCCTTTTCGAACCATGACTTCCCCAAACCTCGTGGGTTATAAATAGAACCTCTAGGGCAGCTTTGAATCATTAGAAAAACACCAATCACACTCTTTAGAAGTTCTTCTGAATTGCAAAGATGTTCCAAAAGTCTACAAACACTCTTAGAAAACATCTAGGAAGCATGGAAATAAAAACCTAGAATTCCTTAAACCAATACCACCTTATAGAGTTTAGAGCTTTCCTAAATTTCCCATTCGACATCAAACTCCTGCATGAGGCTTCGGAATGCTGGAATACCAAACATCACGTCTTCCACTTCAGCGGAGTCGAATTATGCCCCCTTTTTAAAGAATTCAAAGGTATTCTCAACAAGTTGCACCGTTCTAATGCTCCTATAACATTGCCCACTACTTATAATCAAACTCTAGAATCTCTAGCTGGTTTCTTTGGAATAATCCTAGGCTAGATACTTCCATGTATTGAGGGTCAATCTCTCTTAACTTAACCCCTGTTAGAATTGGGGAGCTCTAAGCCAAAGAATAGTAGGTCTTGGCAAAGGATCACTAGCTTCTATCTTTATGCATAATTCCTAGTAGTTTCTACTGAAGGCAGAGGTAACTTTCAGATTGCCCATGTTCTGGGGCAGGTTGAAAGCGGTCATAATCCCTTCCCCATCATCTTAGCTGAAACCATTGTCGGCTTAGACTCTGTCAAGCATACTCAACGCCTTCAAGGCAACCCATTGCTTCTCCAGGTATGCGTCTCTTATATCTATGTTCTCTTCTATTAACCTTGACTGATTTATTCTAATGCTTCTTTGACCAGATTTGGTTGAAGGAAAAGCTAGGCGTAGCGATGCCCCCAGTAAACCCTATAACTTACAGGCCTCGGCAGTTTCAATCTAGAGGACATGTGTTGTCCAAGGCTGAACGTGCTGCATTAGAGATTTCAGGCGGTTGGACCAATTTTCTCTTATAAAGGAATGAGGAGTCAATCTGCTGGCATTGTCCATGGTGGAGATTGAGCTTCGTCACTACCTCTGTGATAGATGGCTGTGTGTAGATTGCTAGCTTCGGTACTGTCACCTTTTATACCCCATCCAGAGTTTGTAGGCAGTATGGCATAGCTCAAAGAGTATTACATCTCATTCCATCCTTTACTTCTTATGTTGTTACTCCATTCTTCTTGAGGGAGATCTGTTCTCACTAGGCTAGTAAATCTTTTACAAGGAATCTGAGTTTTACCTAAGGACCAAATACTGATGATGAATACAAGGCTTGGGCTGATCTGGTAAGTGCTACTATTGACCCATTCATATCATTGCAAATATGGATCTCATGGCATGGTTTTATTTGCAGGCTGAGCTGTCTGATGACGAAGGCAAAGGTGCCGAACTTTATGTTATAAGCAACAGAAATAATGCAAAAAAAGCAAGAGAGAATGCAGGGAAGGAAATGAATGCAAGCTTTGATAGCATCAAGTGGCTAAAGAAACACAAGAAGAATTCAGTCTTATAACCATTTCATTTATTCATGCAATGTTTTAGCTTTTTAGTTATATAGACACAGAATCAAGTACTATAAGAAAGTTTGACACTTTTCTTTTATGAAAGGTTCATTTTATTAATATTAGCACATTAAGCATACTTTAGCTTTTACACTTGATATTACTGCTTCCTTACTTTCTTCTCTCATTGCCTTAATTTTTTCCTAGACTACCTCTTTATGACGTTTTCACCCTAGTAGGCCTTTTGCCCTAATTTTTGCCTAGAATGCCTTTTTGCAAGGTTTTCACTCTAGCGGGCTCCCTTATTTTGCATGAGTCGCCCAAATGGGTTTTCAACTTATCGGGATTCTTCATTTTCACACATTTCTCTAAAGGTAGTATTTCTTAAGACGATCCATGTTTATGGGTTGCTCAAACTTGTTCTCTTCTAGATCTGAAATCTTCACAGCTCCCTCAGACATGATCTTGTTGACCAGATACGGACCTTCTCAATTTGGCTTGAACTTCCCTCGAGGATCAAATGTAATGGGCTTAGCCTGCTTCAACACCCAATCTCCTTCTTTGATTGGCCTGACTCTGATTCCCTTGTTGAAAGCCCTTGTTATTCTTTGCTGATGCACTTGCGTATGATGGAGAGCTTTCTTCCTTCTTTCCTCTAATGACAACAGTTGCTGGTACCTTGCTTCAACCCATTGTGCTTTAGGAATTTGAGCTTCTAGTGCCACTCTCAATGATTGAACCTAGGACGCAATTGTCATCATCGATTCACCTCTAAACACCAATGAATACGACATTTTCCCTGTTGCACTTCATATGGTTTTGTTGTAACCCATGATTGCAAAAGGTAGTTTATCTGCCCAATCCTTGTAGGTCTTCACCATTTTGGCCAGGATCTTCTTAATAGTCTTGTTAGCTGCTTTAACTGCCCCGTTAGCTTGTGGTTTGTAAGGTGAGGATTTGTGATTCTCAATCCCTTCCTCTTCTAGCAGATTTGCAGTTTCTCCTTGGAATTGCACACCATTGTCTAAAATGATGTTTATGTGGTTTTTCAAACCGGTTGATGAGCTTCTTATTGATGAATTCAGCCATACCCTTTACCGTGACCGTTGGTAGTGAGATGGCTTCCACATACCTCGAAAAGTATTCAATAGCCACCACAATGTACTTATGACCATTGGAAGCTATCGTCCTTATCTCTCCAATGATGTCTATCCCCCAAGTCGAGAATGGCCAAGGAGACACCAAATTATGAAGCTTGGTTGGTGGTAAATGTATCTTATTCCCGTGTAACTGACACTCATGGCATTTTCTGACCATGTTGATACAATCTCTATCCATCTTATCCCAGTAGAATCCTTGCCTAACTATCTTCTTTGCTAAAGTATGCCTACTCATGTGGGGTCCACACACTCTAGCGTGAATCTCCATCATGACTTCTTCCACTTCATATTGGTCCAGACATCGAAGTAGCATTCCATTTAAAGCCCTTCTGTATAGTATCCCCTCATGGTGAGTGTAGCTTCTTGAACTGATCCTTAAGGCATGTTTCTACTTCCCATTAACTCCTTCTGGATATTCCTATTTTTCTAGGAATTTCAAAATTTCATAGAAATAAGGCTTCTCCCTAGGTCCATTCATGATCATTACCCGCTCACCTTGGTAGCAAGGAATTCTGGCTCTACACATCACTAGAGGTTTCATAGCTACATCTCTAGGATTGTCCCACATAGATGCCAAAGTTGATAATGCGTCTGCCATTTGATTCTCCTCCCTTGGCAGATGTGCAAAGGTACAATTAGAAAAACTCAGAATGAGTATCTAAATGTACTCTGCATAAGGCTTCAGTTTCTCATCTTTTACTTCCCTGTTTTTTAAAGCTTGGTTAATGATGAGCATTGAATCTCCATACACTGTGAGGTTCCTAACTCCTGCTGCAATGGCTACTTCTACCCCAAAGACACATGTTTCATATTCAGACATGTTATTAGTGACTTTGAAATCTAATTTCTTAGCCAAAGGAATACTTTCTCCTTCAGGCGTGATTAGGATTGCCCCCACTCCAGCTCTGTGGTTCACTGCTCCTTCAAAGTATAGTTTCCATCTATCCGCCTCTATCAGATTAAGTGATTCATCTAGGAACTCATACTCCCATGTTTCTTGCCCTTCTAGTGGATTAAGGGCCAAAAACTCTGCTACTACTCTCCCCTCAGTAATACTAACCACTTAGCAAGCTTCCCTATTAACACTGGCGCTTCATACAAGTAACGTAGCGGATCAACTTTTGCCACAACTTGAACCTGATAGGACTGATAATAGTGTCTTAGCTTTCGTGTTGTCCATATTACAGCCAGGCAAGTCTTCTGAACAATGTCATATTTCGCTTCATAGGATAACAGCTTCCTACTAAGGTAATAGACAGCATGTTCTATTCCATCTTCATTTTCTTGGGCAACCATCTTTCCTATAGCATCATCTTCCAAGGCCAAGTACAATATTAATGGTTTCCCTGCCCTAGGAGGTTGAAGGACAAGTGGATTCATTAAATACTGCTTAATCGTGTCAAATTCTATCTGACATTATTCGTCCCATTTACTCTTCTGATCCTTTCTGAGTAGCTTGAAAATGGGCTCACAGATCATAGTTAATCTGGAGATAAACCTGCTGATGTATTGAATCTACCCTAAGAATCCTTTGACTTCCTTCTCAGTCTTTGGAATCATCATCTCTTGAATGGCTTTTACCTTATGTAGGTCTACCTCAATCCCTTTCTGGCTTACAATGTGTCCTAGGAGCTTTCCGGATGTTACCCCGAAGATACATTTCTCCGGGTTGAGACTGAGGTTGTACTTTTTAACTCGTGCCAAGAATTGGTCTAAAGCTTCAAAGTGATCTTTTCTAGTTGATGGCTTAACCATCATGTCATCTATATAAACTTCGATCTCCTTATGCATCTTATCATGGAATAAGGTTGTGGCCATACTTTGGTAGGTTGCCCCCACATTCTTGAGTCCAAAAGGCATGACCTTGTAGCAGTAAACACCCCACTCTGTGATGAAGGCTGTCTTAATCTTGTCTATAAGTGCCATCATTACCTGGTTATAGCCAGTGAAGCCATCCATAAAGGAATACATGGCCTTTGCGGCTACACTATCAATTAGAACATCAATATGAGGTAAGGGGAAATCATCCCTTGGTGATGCTTTATTCAAATCCCTGTAGTCTACACACATCCTGACCCTTCCATCCTTCTTGGCAACTGGAACTATGTTGGCCAACCATTCTGGGTAAGTGACGACTTCCAAGAATCTAGCCTCGATCTACTTTTCAACTTGCTCTTTAATTAGCTTGGCCCATTCTAGTCTAAGTCTTCAAAGCTTCTGCTTGACTGGCTTTTTGGTGGGATCTATAGGGATATGATGTTCGACAATCATCTTGTCAATGCCTGGCATGTCATCATAGGTCCATGCAAATACACCTTTTCTTTTATTTAATATTTGTTCAAATTTTTCTCTCTCATTAGCAGTAATATCAAATGCAAGATTTATTTTCTTTGGTTGTTCTTTTATGCCAATATTAATAGAATGCGTTTGCATAGAATAATGTCAAAAATGCTTATGGGATGATCTATGCAATGCACAGTGCCATCAGGTAAAACGTCACATAAGTAAGCAAAATTGGTGTTCATATCATTGACCTTAGAAAGAAAAACAGAATCATCCTTGAACTTATCGGACATTATTACATCAATTTCAGAAGTTTCATAAAACAAATCAGCTAAAGAGCTCTCTATAAACTCATCTAACTTAGAGACTGCAGCAACATCCTTGGGATCGATTAGCTCTTCTATCTTCATATCGTCAATTCCCTCAAGTAACATCTCATCCACAGCATGCACATCTAACAAGTCTTTGAAGATTTTGAAGCTAGGCACTTGAATCTCCTAACATTCACGGGTTCCGCCTTCCCGGGATAAATGGTACCACTCTCTGGAACAAAGAAATCTTTAAGAGTCCTGCCATCTTTAGCTATTTTCTTTCCTTTATAGCCCAAACTTTCCTTAGTTATTTGCATCTTAAAGTTAGCCAGCTGTCTGATGCCTGTTGATTCTTCCCTAACCCTAATGCAGGCAAGTAATCCATCTTCTTCATCATCTGGTTAACCATTGGGTTACTTGGTTCGTCAAAAATACCCATAATCTGGAAGCCCATTGGTGCAATGATCCATTGGGGAGTAGCTTTCAGCACCGCAACTGAGGTGGCAGGTTCAGCTGAAATAGTCAAGACTTCATCTTGGTGAGGATACTTGATCTTTTAATGAACCGTGGATGGTACTCCTCCCAAAGCATGGAACCGAGATCGACCAAGAAGGACAGTAAAGGTCATAGGAATGTCTAGCACAATGAACTCAACTTCCAAAACAATAGGACCAGTTTTAACCTTTACAATAAATGTGTCTTCAACCGCCCTTTTAGAGTCATCTTAAGCCCGAATAACTAAGTTGGATGGCTTCAAATCTTCACTAGCTAACCCCATCTTAGAAAGAAGCTTAGACAGGCGGACATTAATGGATGAACCATCATCAATCATGACATAAGAAGTTCTTTTCCCATTCACTTCAACTGCAATGAACAAGGCTTTGTTGTGATCCCTTCCTTCTAAAGGCAAGTCTTTATCAGAGAAAGTTATCTCCCCTTTTTTTCCTTTCGGTCATGAGTCTTATCACTTCATCTGAAGTAGTGGTCTCAGGAACTAGTATCTGAGTTAAAGCCTTAACTAATGCCTGCCTATGAAACTTAGAGGAAACAACTAAGTTCCATATGCTTGCATTAGTCTTGGTTTTCTTGAGTTGCTTAGTTACAATATCAGTCGAGGCAGTTTCCTCTTTCACCTCTTTCCTAAGTTCCTTGTGAACTTTCTTTTGCTTACCCAAATCCTTCCTTTGAAAGTCTCTCCCACTTCTAGTAACCAAAGTGGGTTCAGAATTGACAATTTGCATCACATTATCGATTTCAAGTTCATCTTCATCTAAACTGTACCAAGCATCAAACTTAAAGCAATATTTTATCTTCCCATCTTTCCTAGTCCAGATCACATAGGAATTAACCTCATCCCTTGGGAATGGGATTTTCTTATCAATCTCGTCACATAAGGCACGAATATCCTGCTCAATACTGGTTGGCACATCTTCCTTGTCTAGGAACTTTTGCCAAGCATTAGCTCTGTCCCAATCCTTCACATGCTCTCCCCAGTTCTTGGGCCATGGTGTGTCTTTATCATAGATGTCAAATTCTGGGCCCCAAGTAGACTTAATCTCACTAAGAAGGACAACGGGCGATGGATGCTTAGGATACAAAGCCTTAAAGTCAAATTTGCCCGATGGTTGGCCCAAGAGATCCTCTACATACTCCTGCTTTAATTCAGGCTCACTATGCACATCTTGAAAGGAATCCCATGCCTTCTTGAGAGCTTCCTCTTCTTCAGATGAATCATAATGAAAAGAACCCCATACCTCATCCATGTCTTCATCAATGAAAAAGGCCCATACTTCATCTTCAGTCACACCTGAGTCAATGAAGCCAATTCTATTTGGTGGAGGAACATTGTTGTAGGTAGGCAATGGGTTATTTTTAGTGCTTGGTTTCTTAGAATCGGGGTCCATGACTTTCCCTTCATCTATGAGGTCTTGAATAGAGTGTTTGAGCTTAATGCAATTGTCGGTTGAGTGGCCTTGCACCTGGTGGAAGTGACAAAAGGTGTTTGGGTTATATAGTGGTGAGCTAGTGTTTGGTGGGTTTCTGGCTAGTTCGGGTTTTAGCAAGCCTTCCTTTTCGAGACGTTCAAAGACTTTGGATAAGGGTTTGTTGAAATTGAAGAATCTATGGTTGGTTTTGACTACATTGACTTCCACAACCTTAGTAGATTGTGTATGAGCATGGCTTGAGCTAGCCTTGGTAGTCTTCTTCTTCTCAGACTCAATCTCTTCAACCTAGAGCCCATCAACATAGAGCTTTACAAAATTCCTTGGATTCATCAACTGAAGCTTCTCGACCCATGTAGAATGCACACTCCTAGCAATAATTCTAACTTGATTCCTTTTTGAAGGCTTGTTAGGCATTAAAGTAGCCTTGTTTCTCCATCTGATCAAGAACTCAGAAAATGTCTTGCCATCTTTCTGCTTGGTCATCTCTAAGTCCCTCAAGGAAACTTCCAGGGCAGCATTGTAGGAGAACTGACCTCTAAAAGCTTCATAAAGAGTCTTCCAGTCGGATTTAATGCTAGTTGGCAAAGCATGATACCAGTCAGAAGCTACACCTTCCAAAGTCAAAGGAAACAAACCCAATTTCTTCTCGGCATTGAGAGTGGTGGCTGGAATGATTGTGATGTATTGCTTCAAATGCAGCTCAGGGTCACTCGACCCATTGAACTTAGTCACATCAGGCATCATAAACTTAGGAGGGAGTCCAGTTATGCTATAGAGACCTAGGTTATTAAAGTCAAAGTCTTGGTTCTTTCCCCTTACCATCTCCTTGGGCTTCTCCAACTTCTTAGTAAGAGCTTCAAGCACTTCATTATCAGGATTTTTCACACTCCCATCAGCACTACTAGTTTCCCGTTCTTCATCCCTTTCTTTAAAGGCCTTCTTGATGGCATTGTCCATCATGTCTTGCAAGGTTTTCAAGGCATCTTCAGTGAATCCAGCCATTGTGCTTGGGGAAGTTGGAGTCTTTGGAGTGTTGTGGTATGTTGCGAACGAGGCGTCTGGCTTGTCTTGTCCATGGAGTACTAGGAGGATCTATATTGCTACAAAACAGAGGTTTAGCATGCTATAACATGTGTATGCAAGGATGAATGTATGCGTGTGTACATGAATACAAGCAACACATAGGGACACAAGTAGCAAACGTTAGTCAAACACATATACTACCAAGTGGTAGACCTTCCAACCTTATTTCTCCCATACACGTATTTGTTTGGCAAGTCAACATTCCTAGGAATTGGCTTGGGCTGTCGCATCAACAGGGTATGCTATTGCCTATAGAACCCAAGAGGAGGGGTGAATTAGTGCAGAATAGGAAATAAAAAATTGCTTCAAGAATGGATTAGAGAAGAAAAGAAGAACACAAAAGATTTATAGTGGTTCGGACCCAACTTGTCCTACATCCACTCTCCCAAATACACAATTTGGGGTTCCACTATCCACCAAGGATTACAAGGAGATTTACAAGGCTATCTCCAACCTTTACAA
>CANYLF012894062.1:0-14712 GCA_948193215.1 Bocquillonia castaneifolia
TATTTATAATTTATATATTTATTGATAAATTTATTTTTATCTATAAAATTGATATATAAATTATAAATATTATTGATTTAGTTTGAATAATTTATTTATAAGTGTAAATACATATGTTATTGAACACCTAATCAAGTCAAGCTGTGCACGAATGTAAACGAACCGAACACCTTAATATTCAAACTTGGCTTGTTTAACTAAACGAACAGAAAATTAAACTCGAGCTCGGCTCGTTTAACTCACGGGCGAGCTCAATCTGACCAGCTAGGTTCATTTACAGCTCTAGTGTTTTATAAAAAATCTATCGTTAGAAATTGAATGGATAATCTTTTTTTTTTTAAAAAAAAGATAATCTTTCTTTTTTTAGGCACGCAAAATAATTTTTCTAAAAAATAAGTTATTTTATATTGTTTGGTTATAGTAATTGAAAAATATTTTCCTATAAAAAACTGATAAAGTATTTATAGTATTAAAATTTTATATTTTAATTATTTTGAGAAAATAATATATTAACAAAACAACGATTTAAATTTTCCAGTAATCGAATGATGACTAGTAACCAGTGATCGGTGGTGGCGGTGATGATCAAAAGTCATCATAGGTGGTTGGAATATTAAATAATAAATAATATGTATTTATATTGTTTTAAATTTATTTTATATGTTTGAAGTTTGGATAAATGACTTCCTCTCTTAAAAAAATGTGGGTTAACTAACAAAAGAAAGATAGAGCCAAATGCTTTCTTCAAAGAAAGCGCTTTACCTTTCCTAAGAATAATAGTCTGACATCTTCAACAAAATGCTATTGATTTTAGGAGGACTATAGTGAGGAGGATGATAGACCTACTCACGATCTGTCCGACCACATGTAACTCCTGATTGGGTGAACAATAGCTACCCACCTATACTCTCTTTCTCCCCAAGCAGAGAAAGTCATTTACCTAAAAAATAACTCAATTTTTTCATTAATTAGAAAAACATTTTGCATTAACTAATTTCTTGAGTGCGCCAAACACTGAAAAGTTAAAAAAATATTTTTGTGAAAAATATTTTCTGCAAATATATAGAGCCATTATATTATTTTTTTTTATAGAACTTTTGTAATCTTATGTTAGTTTTCGCTAAAATTATAATAAAACAGAATTTTATTTAAATTCATATTGCACCTCTTTATTTATTTATTCTACCAAAACCATTTCCAAATTGTCATCTCAAATTATATTCATATATGTATATATTTAAAATAATATATTTAAAAAGAAATTATAAATATTAATACCGTCAAGCTCATACTAATTATGGTATATTTTGTCCCTAAAAAAACATAATATATTTTTGAGTATTTTAGAGATGATATAGATTTGTCATAATGACTAAAAAAAATCCAAACATTTCAAATTAGTTGCAAATTTAACTGAATCTTTTAATTCTGGCAATTATGATCAAATTTTGGATTTTAATTACAATTTTAACCAATTTTTTTTAATTGACATGTGTTTTTACTAATAAAGATAGTCAAATCAGCTCTAACAGAAAAAAATAAATGGATTATATTATCTTCACTTATATGGTTGAATTGGATTTGATATAACTATCTACATTAGCAAAAAATACATGTCAATTAAGAAATTGGTCAAAATTGCAATTAAAATCCAAAAAAGGTCATAATTGTCTAAATTAAAAGGTTTAGTTAAATTTGTAACTAAATTGAAAGGTTTGGATTTTTTTTGTTATTTAGCCTATAGATATTTATAATGTTGCTGATTGCATAATATATATAAATTATTTTAATTTTTAGTAAAACGTCTCTTTATTTTATTTGATGGTGTCTTTCAAAAAAGGGTGAATTACTCTCACACCCCTATGTTTTTGTGTATTCCACTACTACCCTCTGTATTTTCAACATTATACTATTACACCCCTATGTTTTAAAATTATTATACTAAAAACTCATTTTACACACTTTTAGGTATTAATTCATAAATTAAAGGGTTAATTTGATAAAAACAAAAGTGTATTTCGGTATGTAAACTTAAAATATATTCAAACTCATCCAAATTTGTATTTAAATATAAAAAATGAAACATTTTGGGTAATTTTTAATTAATTTTTTATTTAAATATTAGTCTATTTTTGTATTTAAATATTAAAAATAGACAATTTTAGAAGAATTTGAAAATATTTAAAATTTTTAGATCAAAATATATTTTTACTTTATTAAATTAACTCTTTAATTTGTCAATTAATAGCTAAAAGTGTATAAAATGAGTTTTTACTATAATAATTTCAAAACATCGGAGAGTAATAGTATTATAATATTAAAAAAGCAGGGGTAGTAAATGGGTAAGAGTAGTTCGCCCTTAAAAAAAATACACTAATTTTTGAATTATCATATTTTATAAAATAAACCTACAATAAAAATTTATTTTCTCCATTTTAACATGATTACATTTATGTTAGTGAGAGGAGACAATATAATTCTAAAAGATTTCTCAAATTTGTACTTATAAATAAATATTTAGTTTATATAAAAATAGAGTAAAAAAAATACACTAATTTTTGAATTATCATATTTTATAAAATAAACCCATTGAATACCCCCTTGTCCCACCTCTAATAGGATGGATAATATCTGTCCCATTTATAAATTGGATAGTAACATTTAAAAAAAAAAAATACAAGCATATGTACAAGTGCAGATATGAATACTGACATACCCATTATAATAATTTAGGGATATAGAGTTTTTTTAGCATAAATTTTAATTCAGTTATCAAATTTAACCTTACCTTTAAATTATCAATTTGGTCAAGTATCTTTGCGACTTGTATCAATTTTAGTCAATTTCAAAATATCATGTGTCACATGTGCAAGAGCCAAGAGCCATTGTCTTCTACTTACCAACTAGAGTTACTAGACCAGAGTGATAAAATTTTAAAAATATGGCTAAATTGATAATTTTTGAAAGTTATAGTTAAAAAATATTGATCATATCATAAGTAGTACATGACACATCAATTGTACATGACAAATAACCAATGACACACGTCAATTTTAGATTGGATAAAATTGATACAATTTGCAGGGATCATGAACCAAATTGATACAATTTAAAGACGCGGTTAAATTTGATAATTAACTTAAAATTGATGCTAAACAAACCCATATGCCTAATCCTTTATATTGCTTACTAATATTTGTAATTATTAAATTTACTTTTACAACAAAAGGAAATATAAATTTATCAAAACATATGAAATATAAATTTATCAAAACATACAATTTAGGAATTAAGATATGTACATATAAGTAAATAACAATAATAAAACTAATATAATAATATTATTCAATAAAATAAATTTAAATGGATATATCTATCTTTGTTTCACTATCTAACCCAAACTCGTCTTATGTTCGACCATTACCATCTTTGGTAAGAAATCAATCAAATTTTTAATATTTTTTGGAAGTAATAAAATTTTTAATTATACTTATAAAAATTACTAATATAAGATTACATGTATTATGATATACTAGCTATAAGTATGCGTGTAACGCCGGTAAATTTTACTTTAAAAATTTTATTTAAAATTTTAATAATGATAATATAGCTATAAATATATAAATAGATTATTCATGAATTAGGCAATTTTTAAGACATAACTATATAAAGTCTAACAATACCCTTATTTATTGCATATAAAATAAATTAAAAACACTTAACATATAAATAATTATTTTAGAGTTAATATGAATACATAAGTTCAAACAAAAAAGAAAAAACCCTAGTTTCTCTGTAATGGAGAAACCCACCTTCCCTAAACACCATCACCCTAACCCTAACCCTAACCAAACACCTTCAGACCCCATAATTGCGACTACTTTTATTATGATCCAACCTTCTACTTTGAGAATTTTCCTTCTTCTTGGTCGTCAAATGATTTGTCTCGTGCCTTCAGTCATTATGGAATTTCTGGGACCATTACCATTGCTAGGAAACGTAATATACGTAGGCAGTGTTTTGGGTTTTTGTGCATGAAGGGCAAGATTAATCATAGATTTATCATCAGTTATATCAATTCTATTATCATTGGAGACATAAAACTACGAGCTTTTACTGCTCGACATCCTCGGCAAGAGTTTCAGCATGTGAAACCCATTCCTCCACCTCCATACAAACCTGCAACTCAAAAAACCTGGTTAGCTGCAATCAGGGACGATCGATCATATGCTCATGTTGTTAGCCAGAGTAAGGTAAACACACTTTTGTTTACTCCACCTCCGAGACCAGCATGGTTGTCTAGCTCCTTTGTAGTAGTGGCTAAGACTAATAGGGCATTACTGCATGCGAAGATTTCTTTGAATGAAAGTGCTATCCCCTACGATCGAGTGTTCTCTCTTGGAGACAAGTCTATTCTCATCACCTTGGAATCCTAGCACTAAGTGAATGAATTTTTTTGAAGCACCTTGTCCACAACTTGGCTCACAATTTGATTTCTTTAAGGATGTTAATCCTTTTTAATTTGAATCGTTCCCACAGATTGACATGGGTGACTCTGTCTGGCATTCCATTACACTTGTGGACTCCTCAGCTTTTCACCCTTTTAGGCAACATATTAGGCGAAATCATTAAGCTCCACCCTTCGATCGATGCTAGATGCTGTTTAGATGAAGGCATGGTTTTAATTTCAACTACATCACCTTCTGTTCAACAGCATTTGAATCTCTTGGTCGGAAGAGATAATTATTAAATCATGGTTGGAGAGTGTGAGGACTACTCTGTGTCTTTTGATGGAGAGCTGGATTAGATTTTTGAGAACGAGGAAGACGAGTAGAACTCATTTCCACCACTGACATTGGTTGTGCCTGAAACTTAACTTACTGCTACTTCACAAAAATATGCCCCACAGGAAAACCCCATCCGTTTTGTGAACTCTGATCCCCGAGGTTCTTGCCCCAATATTCTACAAAGCAATTGCCTACGTCCTTCTCTACTGATCCTCTTTCTTTATCGCCTTCCTTGGATATACCTATTACAGACACTACTGTTCCAGCTCATTTATATAAAGTGAATGAGGTTCAGAAAATGTGGGAATCAGGGCTTCTTTACAGCCTTTTTAAAGAGCAAGACAAACATGCCATTATTAAACTTTTGCAGGAATTACAACCCAAGACAGCATTGGCTTCTTAGCTCGATTTTCTCTCTCTCGAGGATCCTTTTATCTTTTTGAAAATTCTTAAATTCTTTTCATGGAATACTCACGGAGGTTTATCTTTCTAGAGGAAACAACAGTATATCAGATCTCAGGTTAGGAAGAATAAAATTTGTATTCTTGGTTTGGCAAAAACGAAACAGCAGAAGTTTGATTCTTTTCTTGCTAGAAAATTATGGTCAAATAATGATTTTGATCACCTCTCAATGGCCTCCATTGGAGTTCCAAGGTGTCTAGCTCTAATCTGGAACTCAGTTTTGATTTCAGTATCTTTCTCTAATTGTGGGAGCAGATGGATTCTTTTAGATTTTCTTTGGTCTGGTAATGTTCGATTTATTCTACTCTATGCCTATAATGACCATTCAGATCAGGCAGCGCTATGGTCTGAACTTTTACCTCTAACAAATTTTGATGGTGCTCTTTTCTTACCAGGTGATTTCAATGATATTCTCTCCATTGAAGAGAGACAGAATTGCATCCATATTTCACCCTCTATGATTGCTTTCCAGAATTTTATTCATGAGGCAGGCTTATTGATGTAACTTTGCAAGGCAGACGTTATACTTGGAGGAATGCTAACTCATGGTCAAGAATTGATCGTGTTTTTGTCTCAGATGCTCGTAACTCTCTATGGCTGAACATGTCCTTTACAACCCTCTCGAGAATTTACTCTGATCATGTCCCTCTCTTATTCAAGGCTCAGAATAATTTTGACTGGGAACCCAAGCTGTTTAGATCCATCAACACTTGGTGGGAATGTGAGAATTTCTTGGATATTGTTGGTAACTTTTGGTAGGATATAAAGTCTGAAAATAACAATCCATCTCTTCGTCAATTATTAAGGGAGCTGAGAGCTAAACTTCGAAGTTGGAACAAAACATCTTTTGGTGATATGTCCTCTAAGCTCACAGATATTCAACAATAGATTGATGCGTTAGATATCTAAATGGAGACTAGATCTTTATTGGACATTGAACCTTCAAGCTTAGAAAGTTTGAGATTGTCTCAACAATTGACATCAAGGGCTCTGGAATCTCATTGGCAACAGAGATCAAGATTGAATTGGGCTCTCTCAGGTGACAAGAGCACCAAGTTCTTCCACTCTATGGCTAACTTACATTACAGAAACAATCTTATTTAGTCCATCTCTATTGAAGGAAACACATACCACGAACCAAAGCTGATTAAGAAAAATGTTTTCTGCTATTTCAAGGATTTATTTTCAAGAAATAAATCCCCTCCTTTCAGTCTGGATTCCATTCCTTTTGCCACTCTTTATGTTCAATGTGTAGAAGCTTTGATTGAACCTTTTACTCTGCAGGAGATTTATGCAGGATTGCTGTCTTGTAGTGATCAGAAAGCCCCTGAACCTGACGGTTTCAATTTCTTTTTCCATAAGAAAGCTTGGAGTGTTATAAAGCTTGATGTTCTGGATTTTTTCAGGCTTTTCCATTCCCAAAATAGGCCACCTAGGGACCTAAATCACTCCTTCATGGTGTTGGTCCTAAAGGTGCAGGGAGCCCAGCAACTCAAAGATTTTAGGCCCATCAGTTTAGTAAATGGTATGTGTAAACTTCTTTCAAAGATCCTTGTTAGAAGACTTGCCCCATTTATGCCCTCTTTAGTTTCAAAATCACAATATGCTTTCGTTGGTGGCAGAAACATACACGAATGTTCCTTTATTGCCTCGGAACTTTATCATCTTATTGTCTCCAAACGGGAACCTTTCTTGCTTTTAAAATTGGATTTTACTAAAGCATTTGACTCTGTTCTTGTGTTTTTTTTTGGAGAAAATAATGCACATAATGGGTTTTCCTAGGAAGTGGATCTCGTGGGTTATGAATATGCTGTAAACTCTCGGGTGTCTCCTTTGATTAATGGTTCTCCTATATCACCATTGACTATGCAGTGTGGTGTTTGACAAGGGGATCCATGGTCCCCATTTTTATTTGTTCTGGCAGTCGAAGCATTTAAGAGTCTTTTATCAAAAGCAGTGAGTAGTAATAAGTTAAGGGGCGTTCATGTTGATGGGTATCACGAGGAGATTTCTCTCCTCCAATTTGTAGATGACACCCTAATCTTCCTTTCTTATGACCTAGACATGGCCGAAAATCTCATTTATCGAACTGCTTTGAGTTAATTTTTAGCTTGAAGATAAATTATTCCAAAAGCTCACTTGCAAGTCTTAATTTGACTCAGGAAAATATTTAGTTAGCTGCTTCAAGGTTTAGCTGTAAAGTAGAAAATTTACATTTTAAGTACCTTGGTCTTCCCTTAGCAACACGAAGCTTGTTAGTTAGCCAATGGGAACTGATTATGGCAAAGATGAGACATAAACTTTCTTTATGGAAGGGTTCATTTCTTTCTCTGGCTGGAAAATTGATCCTCCTCAAATTTGATCTTTAGAGCATACCAATCTATCATTTATCGGTTTTTGCAATCCCTAAAACCACGCATAATCGTATCCAGTCCATTATGACACAATTCCTTTGGAGAGGGAAGGAAAGTAGAGGAATTTGCAAAGTAGCTTGGCTGACCATTTATAAAGATAAGGTTCAGGGATGGTTGGATATAACTCTGATTGATGTTGTAAATAAAAGTTTATTGATGAAGTGAATTTGGAAGCTTCGTACCCATAACCCAAACTCCCTGTGGGCAAAGTCAGTTGCCTTTGCTTCAGGTATCACAAATTCAAGGGATATCCAAATACTAGACAAAAGCATCGCATACTTGGAAGGGTGTGTATAACCTTTGTATGGTGAAAGGAAATGCTTGGAATGCCTTCAATCAGCTTTGCTCAGTAAATATTCAGAATGGTGTTCAGACCTTATTTTGGCATGACCAATGGCTCCCTGTGGGCCTCTTAAGGAAATATTTCCAGCTCTATACACCCTTCACCGTTTTCCTTTTGGTACTGTTCAAGAGGCATTTTCCATCGGTCTGAAAGAGAATTGGAAACATCGCCTGCGAGTTAGTAAGGACGTGCATTATCAATCTTTATTGGCTCACATTGCAAGGACTCGCATAACTAAGCACAATGACTGGTAGTCGCCGCAAGTGCACGATTGTCAAGTTATAAAAGTGGAAGTAAAAGTATTGTTTCCTAAAGGAGAACGCGGTTTTGAGTTTTCGATTTAAATGGTTATCTAAGCAACCGAATTTGGGTTTTGAAGTAAACAATCAAAAGCAACTAAAGCAATATACTATAACTCTAGCAAAACATAACCAATTTAAAATAGACTAAACACTAAACAAAACAAACAAGGAAAGGTCTAATAGTGGTTGAAGAAAATAAATAATCAATCAAACATTCTAAGATTCAATCAATAAGTAAGAGACTCTAGGATGTGGATCCACACAAGCCAATGATAACACTATAAATATGGGTACAAAGCAAGGCTAACATCAAACTCAATCAAGTGGGTGAAGGAGGTATATGTAGTTTCAACCTATCTCTAGGGTGGAACCATGAATCACAAGACATTAAAAGTTGACTCACACCAATCATTTAGCACAAAGCAACTCTAATTGAGCATAAATAAACCCCTTTCCCCTATTGGCAACTCTAATAGCTCTCACCATCAAAGCCAACCAACATTTACACATGTATATCCATGAATAACAGTGTCTCTCAACATCATTAGACATCAAACAAGCATTTATGAGATGGTCATATGTCACAAACACACATAAACATTGTACATGTAGGAAACCTTAGAGAGAGAGAGCACTAACAATCACAAAACACCCATATCCATGGCATAATCAAAGAGGGTGAGCTTCATCCATCCTAGAGCATAAGAAACTACTCACAACTCTTCACAAACAAGCATAAATAAAAGATATAAGTATAGCATGAAAGGATATTACCCATAGCAGTAAGACAGAGTAAGCTAGAGTGAGAGATTCTTCAAAGGAAAATGCAAAGAAGTTAATTAATTGAAAGAGTAAGAGTTAATTACAACCTAATATAAAGCTAATCTAACCTAAAATTACTTAAAATAGGTGTTTTTCTCTCTAAAATCCAGTAATATTCTCTCTATAAGGGTTTAGAACAAGAGTAAAAAGAGCTAGGGTTTTGAAAAATTAAGTTTGGGGGCTTGTAAAGAGGGTTGCCTCGTCTACCCCATCCAGGCCGTGTGCCAATAGGCACCCAGGCCATGTGGTAGGGCTGAGGCAACCCTTGGAAGTCTAAAAATCAAGGGGGATGGAATCCGACCCCGGCCGTGCATTTCTTGGCGCCAAGGCCGTATGGTTTTCCTATAAGTTTCTCGCGGGGAGCCAATAGAAGGTCCGACTTGCAAGGGCATATCTCAGTCTTCTAAACTTGAAATCGAGAAATTCTTGAGCCTAAAATTAAGTTCATGATGTCTAATTCAATATTGATTTTGTAAAGTTGGTATGATTCCATTGGCTCAATGCCCGAAATGCCCTTAACATTTTACTGCTATGGTTGAGCCAACTTTCGGAGTACTTCCCAGAGTGTGGCTTGTATCTCTTTCATCCTAGCACTGATTGAGTTGATTCTTATTGAAAATGAGAGTGGGCTAAAGATTCTAGTGATCTAGAGCTTTTGTCTTTGAGTTTCCTTCCACATTGTCCATTTCGAACCTCCGAAGTCGGCCGATCCGCAAATTCACGTACTAGCTTTTCAAAGTCCGAATCTCCAATTGTTGCCTATACCCTTCAAATCCCTTAAGCTTCACACCTACATGAAATTTACGCCAAACCAAGTATAAATGACTTATAAACCCCAAGAATTACAAAGCAAGTACATTGACACTTGTATAATGCAAATGCAAGGTAAAATGCATGATTTGTTCTTTAAACTAGGTTGAATTCCCCTAAATCATGCTTCTCTAAGCCCTAATATATATATGTGTTGAACACACATCAAACTCCCCCAAACTTAGAGCTTTGCTTGTTCTCAAGCAATCAACCAAATGTAATAAGTAAGCACATAGAAACATGTAGGCATGTAAGCATGTGAAAGCATCCCAAGCAAATTTAAATAAAGGCCAATCAAGATTTAAGAAAAGAATGCACAATTTAATCAATTAATCAATCAATTACAAAAGGAAATCATGTTCAAATGCTAAATCACAATTCGTACTTATAGAAGGCCATGCTAAAAAGTTTAACTCTTGTACCCCAACAACTAAGAGACTAACTAATAAGCGCCAGTTTTAGGAGGCATCACTAGAAGGTAGATGATTGAGGACTCCACTCCCAAGCCGTATGCTTCCATTAGAGCCACAATTGGCTCCTCAAACTAAGGCGGATCCCCACATGCCCCTAAGTCTAAAGCCAACTTATTCTTATGAATTCAAAGTGATGCAATTTCCATAATTGTTCTTTCTTTTATTGATAATTGGATTTTTTTTTCTTTCATTGGCAAAATTTTGACTTATTCATAGTAAAGCATGTCCTTATCATTAATACTTAGCTTCGTGTGCATGAATGCTCGTATTTGTGATACTGACACCTGGCCCTCTGATAAGGCCAATTTAAGGCACAATTGTATACTCGTAAGTGAGAAAAGACTCACTCATTGGAGTAGATGCAAGAAAATTAAATATGCAAATGAAAAATGCAATAAATGTTGGCTAATAGAGACCTTTGGGGTAGAGTTTTGGTCCACAATCAATGGTTAATGAGGCAATTAAGAGTCTAATTTGGCAAAGGATTAGGGTTGGAGGCAAAGATCTCATCCACATACCTAAATGAAAACTCACATACTCACAATTAATAGCCCTTAATTTTAAAGCACATTGAGTTAAAATTTTTTGCAAAGATTCAAACTTTCCTCAATTGCAAACTAGCATTCAAGATTCAAACCATTTTCAAAAGACATTGATTAAAGGATTAAAATGCACATTAAAATCTTAAAAATTGATTGGTCCATTTTAACAAAGCATATATACAAATATTTACAAAAGGGGATGTATGTGTTTGTACAAATATTTACTAAAAAGGGAAGTAACTAAAAAGAATTTATACCCATATTAGTTGAGAGAATTTTGAGAAATTGAAAAAATTTGAAAAATTTAAGTGCTGATTTGAGAGAAAACATTGCCAAAATCAAATAAACAAAGTTCCATAATTTAAAGCATAAGCTGGCAAAAATAAAGGCATAAAATTAAAGGTAAACTAAAGCAAGAGAATTTAAAGACTAACCTTTAGGTTGATTCAAACACATAAAAGTTTCTTAAATTTAAAGGGGAAATGCCAACAAAAGTGAGCAAACAAGCGTAAGTTTACCCCCCCAAACTTAAATGAGGCAATGTCCTCATTGTCTTCAAACTAAAAATCAAGCACATAAATCATAGAAGAATATTAGAGGAGCAATGAGTTAGCATAAATACATTCATAGAATAAGCATTTAAGTTATACATATTATGTGGAAACAAGAGTCCACCAAATGACAAATTCTACAAAGTATCAAGTAGTGAATTAGCAAATAGTTATTACATTCATCCAAATAGTTAGTCAAATGAGATTAAAATTGTTCAAGCATGAATCAAATAGGAAATGTTGCGCTCAATGATCATGGGGAGGTGGAAGGGAATGGTGGAGGTTGCCAAGTAATCACCAAAGCTCCTATTTGCTCCACACATGCCATTGAACTTGCATTCTACCTAACTAATGAAGCTCAAATGAAATAATTATCACGTAATGAAATGCATCTTCATACTTGAAAGGATGAATGCAATACTATCAACTGTATGAGCATAACACAAAGCCTTAAGAATCACCAAAAGGTCAATCATCATAAAATTAGCACATTAACCATAATTAAACATTGAAGGAAAAATAAAATTGCAAGAAAGTAACTTAAAGGATATACAAAGGATATAGAGTTCTTAGGGTGCCTCCCAAGAGCGCTTATTTTAAGTCACTTAGCTTGACCATTGCTTCGATCTCCTCATGGTGGCTCAAAGGGTGAATGAGAAGCAAGCACTTCTTCGATGCCTTGTTTTCTTGAATGGACTTGCTTGGTAGGATTTGGTGGCTTAAGCACCCAATCAACTTCATAACTTGTTCAAGCACCTTGTCTTTGATCTTTTTCTTTGCTTTCTTCTTTTTCTTCTTCTTCGGCACATCTCTTGAATCTTTAGAAGGTGGTTTGGGTGGACATGATTTGGAAGCTAGAAAGGGCACCTCTTCATCCTTATGTGGACTCTTTTTTATGGAAGCTTCATCCATGCCTCCCACATCTTTCATTTGAACCATTGGAGGTTGTTTGAGGTGACCGTCCACAACATCCACTTGACAAACCATATTCACCACCAGTGGCTTTGTATTTGTGATGAATTTGGACTCCTCTTCATCATCACCAACCATGAAGGTGATCCTTCTATGTTGGACATCAATTATAGCTCCAGAGCTGGCTAGAAATGGCTCCCCAAAATGGTTGGAATGTGTTTATCCTCATCCATATCCAAGACTACAAAGTCAACTGGCACAAAGAACTTGCCAACTTTGATAGGTACATTTTCAAGGATCCCCAAAGGATAAGTAATTGACCTATCCACCAATTACAATGAAATAGAAGTTGGCTTCAATTCACCCATGCCCAACATTTGACAAACTGACAAAGGCATCAAACTCACACTAGCTCCAAGATCACACAAAGCTTTATATCAAAGGTAGTTGTACCAATAGTGTAAGGAATAGAAAAGCTACCCAGATCTTTAAGTTTTGGAGGAAGCTTGTTTTGGATGATGGCACTACATTCCTCGGTCAAAGTCATGGTTTCTACATCTTCAAATTTTCTCCTTTGGCTCATGATTTCCTTTAGAAACTTGGAGGAGATAGGCATTTGTGGGAGTGCCTCCAAAAGAGGGATGTTAATGTGGAGCTTCTTGAAAACTTCAAGGAATTTCCAAAACTGTTAGTCCAACTTAGGTTTTTCTTGCCTTAGAGCAGATAGCAAAGGAGGAATTTAAGGCTTGGATTCCTTTTTAGGCTTAGTCTCCTCTTACTTTAGCTTGCCCTAAGGACCTCAAAGCTCCTATTGTGATTTTGATGATACAAAACATTGTGTAACACTAATATGTTTGCTAAGTACTTTTCTAGGTAATTGATACAATGCAAGCATATGAGAGTATGTGTCATGAAGATAAGGAGGAAGTAATGGAAGTGTAAGAAGTTTATAGAAGTTTATGGGAGATATCAAAGTTCTAAAGATAATGAAGTTTTTGAGTGTGATGGTGAAGAGTGTTCATGAGCTTGGATAGGTTCAAGTGTTATCCTAAGAGAACACTTGGGTTAAAAGAAACCTTAAGCTTATGTGTGAACATTAGCTTAGAATAATAGGTTTAAGTGTAAACCTAATGAAAACACTTGGGATAAGGGGCTAGCTTAAGCTTATGTGAGCATTAGCTTAGGTGGATAGGTTTAAGTGTGAACCTAATGAAAACACTTGGAAAAAGGTGAGAGCTTGGAGTTTAGAACCTTAGGATGTGATTTGGAGAGTTTAGAAATGGTTAAGGTTGATTGAAGAATCAAGCTTTGAAGAAATCCAAAGAAGCCAATTGTGAGACTGCACACTGAGCCAGTTTTTGGAGTAGCTTTTGACATATCTATCAAAATGATATATGGTCGAATTATATATGGATGGAAATATACAGAAGTATATTTTCTAGATCAAAAACTAGAATTCAATTTGGAGCATTAATTTTGGAAGTTTAGATTTTTAAGTGAATTATGCTCAGAATTGAATGTAGAAAACTATGCAGATAGGTCATGTTCAAATTGACGTCAAAAATTCTATATAAAGAATTTTGACATGAAATTTTAGGGCGTTGTATATTTTGAAGTCTAGTTTCATATGGCTTTTGAATCACATCAAAAAAAATTTTATATTGGGAAAAATGGCTATTGGAGTGGGTAGTACTCAGAATATTAGAGCACTAAAATGTCTTGATTTTTTAGGGCATGAAGACGGCCGAATTGAAAACATTTTGTTAAAAAAAATTGTAGAGAACATCTCAAAGCATCTATAATAAAAATTTCAAAGCATTTGGAGCTTTATACAAAAAGTTATGGGAGTTGTAAAATCACGCACGTGACGGACACTATCACTAGCGCGAACAAAGTTACAGAATGGTTGCAAAATCTTGAAGGATCCATCATGCACGTGATGGACCAATCACCCATGCGATAGAGATCCTAGACAACCCCATTGGTCATATTCTAAAGTATCCATTGAAGATTTGAGCGTCACCCATTCAACCAGAGCATCTTGCACGCGACAGACACTCAGACAAGATAAAAAGCAGCCCCAAAAAGAGTGTCTCTTGATGGGAGAGTATGGGCAACGGTCATAACTCTTTATGAGTCTATAAATACCCATAAAAATGAGTATTTTGGAGTAACAACCATCTCCATAATGCTCCCATAACATCTTTCAAACATAGAATCAATTTCTTTGTAATTTTTGTATATTTTGGTTGTGTGTGGGTAGTTAGATCTTTAGAGCTTTTGTTTCTTAAGTT
>CANYLF012894402.1:0-12967 GCA_948193215.1 Bocquillonia castaneifolia
ATTACCAACAACAGGATCTTGGCTAACCATCAACCAAGAATTGCATATGGCCACATCTTGATTATTTGTAAACAATTTGCCTCGTTTTGAAATGTTTTGTGTTTCTGTAATATTTTGTGTGTCTATAATATTTTGCTTCTCCTTCTCTTCCATTGATAAAAGAAAGAGATTGAGAAAATAAACTGACAAAGAAAAGAAAAGAAGATGAAATAATGAGAAGAAGATGAAGCGTTCAACAGAAAATGAAGAAGAGGAAGCGTAGAATAGAGAAGAAAAGCGTACCCAAGGAAAAATTTAATAATTTTTTTATTAATTAAAGGGTAATTTTGTACTTAAAAGAATGAGCTGGTAAAATTTAGCATTTCTATTCTTTGTGCCATATTTGGTACAAAGAATAGAAAATGTCAAATTTATCACAGAGGATAGCACAGCATTAGAGTGTAACTTTTTAAATATAATTCTAAATTATAGGATAGCACGTTAAAATAGAACGTGATTGGAGATGCTCTTAACAAATAATAAATACAAAACCTTTTAAATTTTATAACTATTAAAAGTTAGGAAAGTGTTTAATATTTCAAATTGGGACATCCCAATAGGGGTATTTTTATCTCTTAATTTAAGTTTGTTTAATTTTTCAATACATATATATTAATCATCAATTTATAATTTATCAATTTTTTATTTATAATTTACACAAACATCCTTATTAGGATGTTTCAATTTGAAATATTAACAATTATTGTAAAAGTTAACAATTAATAATACATAAAAATTTGATAACAAAAATATTTAATATAAAAAAATGAAATAAAAAAAACTCATACCTTTTCTTATAGTTTAGTAGATATGGGAGTAATAAAAAAATTCAACTAAATAAGCCTTGGGGGTTTTATTAGGGTTTTAGGTTCTATTTTTCGCTTGCTTATTTACATTCACTCTCACTGATATGATAACAAAAAAACTGTTCCTTCACTATAAATAATGGAATTTATTATTAATTAGGATTTGATTAATGTACAAGTAAAAACTAATGGAAGATTTCTCGTTGGACGATGACGATTTTGGCGATTTATACGCAGATGTTGAAGTTCAAGCAAAATCTGCAATCAGTTCTGCATTATTATCAGCAGGAGAAAACGACGTCGTCGAAGACGAAGTATTGAAACATAATAATAATAATGAAACTGGCAATGAAGCTAACCCTAACAATACTAATTCAGCTGAGAAATTAAAACAATTTTTCGGTTTAGAGGAAGGTAATGAAAGCGAAAGCGAGGATGATTTAAATATTGTATTAAATAGTGATGATGTTGACTGTAATCACAATTCTATTGATCAAGAGGAGGATGAGCCCTACAAGGTAGTAGTATTATTAATTCAGTGTTTATGTTATTTATTTAATTATTTTTTTGCAGTATGATTTTGATAATAATTAAGGTTTAATTTAGTTTCTTATGGTGATTCTGTTGTGGTATTGTGTAGGCTGTAAAACAGTCTGGATCTGCATTTCCAATTAATAGGAAAGTGAATAGTGATTATTGTAATAAATATGGAAGAGGTAATTGGGAAGATAATAGGTGCAAGCAGCAGCAGTATGAGATTTCAAGTGCTAGTCAGGTTGCTAGTAATAATAATGTTCATGCTGCTGGCAGTTCAGTGATGGCATCTCAGCCACACTGTTTCAATGGATATGGTTTCTCACTGCCTTGGTATAGGTTAGTTTCTTTACATTTGTGAGATGTTTCACTGTGGAGTGGATCATGATTATTTTATTATGTAATTGGTATTTCTTTGTTTTTTTTTACCTCTCAGGACTATAGTAGATGTAAATATTGACGCGTTAGAAGAGAAAAGATGGAGGTTCCTTGGAGTTGATTTATCTGATTACTTCAATTTTGGTTTCAACGAGGACAGTTGGAAACAGTACTGCAACTCCCTGGTAAATTGGTTATTGGTGTACTGTACTGATCTATTCCCTGGTTAAATATAAAAATTAGACTAAAGTATGTGTTCTTCCACATTCCCTAGTTGGCCTTATAGCATTAACGTGTGCTTGTCTGGTCATCGAGCTGGATCTTTATTATCTTCTTCATGCAGAGAGTTCAGTGTCATTGCATGTTTGGATTGAGAGGTGGGGTTAGGTTGGGGAAAGTTTGTCAATAACTCAGAAATCTAGACATCCCAGTAGGCTGAAAAAAATAGTGTTCTAAAATTATCTCTTATGATAACTTCTACTGTACACAAGTTATAATTATGATGATTTCTCACATGAAATGATGTCTTCACTACATGTACTGTAGGAGCAATTGCAGCAACATTCTCACATGCATAGCAGGTCTGCAAATCAGGAGTTCTCAAAGCACACTCAGGTGAGTTTTTATTTCTTATATGTATTTATGGGCGTCTCTTGATGGCATTGTGAGAGTACATGTTTGGATTTGAATTTCATTGTTTTTATTTGAAAATAGGCTTGCGAATCTGTGTCTGAACATGATAGAGCAGCTAAAGAGATTGTAGCTCAGGATGTTGCTCTAGCTGGAACTTCTGTGAAATCTGTGGATGTGGGAGAAAGGCTGAAAGGATTGGTGAGTCTAAGTCAACAATTCTGTTTCTTATCCTCCTGTTATTTATTTTGGTTAAAGTTATAGGTGCTTCTTCAGTGTGGCTAATGTATGTAATTCTTTTATTGTTTCAGCCAAAGGGCAAAGCAATTCAAGTTGAAGATAGCACTGTTGAACGCCAATCGACAATGGATGTAAGGCATCCACGTATTTGGGACTCTAATGTTGTGATACAGGTAAAGGATGTTGTGAACATGCCTACTACTTTTTCCACATCAACTCCATATTGTTTATTGTGTCATTGGTTGCAGATTAATGTGCAAGATTACAATGAGAATTGCTCTGGTTCCAACAAGGAGGAATTTCACCATACGGATAACAGTGGACATGTAGCATCAACAAGTAGGGATTTACATGTGGATGATAGGAAAGATGTCCACAGTTCTGGCATTGCTGCTGCAGATGAATCGTTGAAATCTTTGGGAAAGATAATGTCTCCTTCCACAGACAGGTAATTATCAAACATTGGTATTGGTTTCCTATTAGGAGCATGTAGTTTTGCCTCTACATTCCGTAATTATTTTTCTGTATATTTCCTGCAGAATTATTTTTGGCGTATTTGTATTTGCCGTGTTGAAGATGGTTGGTTATGGCCATAAATAGTACTGAACCTAATATATCTAAATGAAGACTCAAAACATGTGGTGATTGTTTCTGGTACACTTAATCTAGTTTGATGAAACAGAAATGTAGTACTTTTGATGCTTTTGTTTGTTCCACATCATTACCTAGTCAAGGATGTTTAGCATCTTAACTTTCCATGAGTTTGGTTGCACTTTACGTTGAGAAACGTGATGTTAGCTTCTTTTCATCTTCATCATTTTCTTTGCAAAACAACTGATAAAATACATTTTGGAAAAGCAGGTGTGTTCAGAAAATTTCAGAGTCTAATAAAATGCTGCTCGATCCTGATAAGCATGTTGAAAATCGGAACTTGGATGTTGATGGGTATCATGATCATAAGATGAATGGTCAAGCTTCAGAAGGCATTGCTAAAGTTCTGGAAACTATAAAGATGGAGAAAGAATATGCCAAGAACACATGCAAGTCAGATCAATGCCTGACTGAGGCAGAGTTATCGGTTGGAGCACAAAGTCATTTTAGCTTGACGTTATCATGTTCTGGAAGTGATTCTGAGGCATCCACTGATAGTACATACAACATTGCTGAAGTGTCTGGCGGTCCTTTAAGAAGATCATATTCTGGTGTTGTGCAACAGGAATCAGTTCAAACTGACTGTGAGAGTTCTGAAAGCAGTGACACTATGAGAATATCACGATATCATTCAAGAAATAGAAGTAACCTCTGGGAAGGGGGGAGGCATCAAAAGAGGAGGCTAAATAAAATTGCTGGAGGAAGAACCTGCCCTGATACTGATAGTGATGCTTCTTCCATGTCTAGGGATCAGGTTTCTATTGATTTGCATGGACCAGTAGAAAAGTTGCATGATTTTGATTATCATAGTGGTGAGGATTCCTCATATGATAGGCTGAGAGATGTTTCCAATTGTTATGGTAGGGATAGGTTTGTTGACAGCCATTTGCAGGATCTTTGCATAAAACATCCTCGTAGAAAGTATCATCAGAGCAATAGAGATGTAACAAAAACCCAGGACAGAAGGAACTGGAATGAGGGTGATTTTCGTGAAAGGGGTTTAAGGTTCGATGATAGGGATGCAACGAATAGAGGTTGGCATTCTGGTGGCAGGGGACTCTCACCTGAAGACATAGTTCCTTTCACCTACAGGATGTCCAGGAGATTGGTTTCCAAGTGCAAAATTTCTAGGGAGATGGACATCAGATGGCGAAGGAAGGGTGATAAAATCCTTCATGGAAAGAAAACCAATTTTGGTTCTCGTCTGCCTGATCATAGAAATGTGGATATTGATGGCATAGTTCTGCGAGAAAGTGGGAGGTCCATTCAATCCACCAACCGGAAAAGGGAATCTTTGGATAAAAAATATGAAGATGACATTCCATTCATTGGGAGGGGGAATCTTTGTGGAGTGAGAATTCATTACGCTCACAGTCCCCCAGCGGATTTGGAGAATTCGTGGTGTATGGAAATTGAAGATGAGCACTGGGATCTGGATTCTCAGCTTTTATCCTCTCGATCGCCCAGGAAATCCTATGCATCCAATGAAGGAAAGTTGAAGAATATGATTCCACCAAGAAGCACCTTATTTGACTCCAGAGTAACTGAGAGATATGGGAGACACAGGAGAAGTGGTGACAAATTCAGGGATGGTCACTGGGTTAGTTTCAATGACACTGACAATGCAGAAGATGGTATTATTTATTCTGATGAACCTTTTCATCAGAGGAGAAAGTATAGTTCACAATGTGGAGTGCTGCATCAAATGCAAGGTGAATCAACTTGGCAATATCAAAATGATGAGTTTTATGTTGAAAGGTCATCACGTTCATATGAAAAATATTCTCGACATGAAAGGACTCGTCCTAAATATAGATCTGCCAATGGTTGTATGGTTGTTGATGATGTACAGTTGGAGTGGAATAGATACATGAAAGCAGAAAGAAGTATTGGCTCTCTTAATAGACACCCTAATATGATGTCTAGAGAAGAGCATGAATGGGCAGCGAGGAGGTGCAGTCATCCAATTGACTTGATCTTTGGGAACGGAAAGGTAAACTTAGGGCATCCAATGTCAAAACCTTGTATATATGGTTGTATATATAAGTGCTCCACTAATGAGCCACTCTTTTTCCCTTTTTTCCCTATTAATGCCATCTTATTGCTTGTTTGTCCTTATCTCTCCCAGTCTTACATTTTCGTTACTCCAAATTGTTCAGTTTGTAAAGGTCTTTAAGCTAGCCTTGTGCTTTAATCAACTGTTATATGATAATTTTCATAAAATAATTAACTATTTTGTTAACTTGTGGCTGGTCAGTGGCTGAGCATGAAATTTGAAACAAAACATCCTTGTCTTAATTGTCGAACTTTTAGAAGGTTTAATTAAACCAATATGATGATTATGTTTATGTTTGTGTTACAAGCATGACCTTTTGCAAGTCTTGTGCAGCGAGGGCTGCATGATTTCAAAACTAGCAAACTCTGTTTTTCCTTTGACATACTATGATATTTCCGTTTTCCATCGTTGAAGTTCTTCAACAACATATAACTTGTTGGAATTGCAGCATATTCATATTCACTCTCAGTTTTAGTCGGAGCAAAACTTTGCCTCCCAGCTAAACATTGAATGCATTAGTGAATTGAACTTCAAGAATCTTTTGTGAATGTCTAGGTGTGGCCTCAAAAGTTGTGTTTTGAGGATTTTCCTTATGATATACTCTGCTGCAATGTTTCCAAATTTCCTTGCTCATTTATAAACATTTCTTTGACCCTTCAATTTTATCTGGCAGAGTTTCTCCCATCTGTGGTTGCATGAAATTAGGTAAAGTTTTCTTGCGACATATACCTGTTTTGAGGATATTGTTTATGATGTATTCTGACACAACTCTTCAAAATTTCTTCGCTCATAGATGAATGCTCTTTTAGCTATTCAATTTTGTTTTGTAGCTTGTTTATCTCTGTAATTAGGTGTAATCACATTACATTTTTCTGTGACAAGTACATAGTTGACGGTTTTGAGGATGTTGCTTATGATGTATTCTGCTACAAAGTTTCCAAATTTCTTTTCCATCTATTGGTGCTGCTTTAGCTCATCAATTTTGCACGTCATATCATCTATAATTAGTTGTCACTGGGTAATATTTTCATATGACAAATACATTATGCAGTCCTCTAGAAGAAGTTACAATGTTGGAACTGTGATGTCCAATGGTATATCTGAAAAGATGAATCTGAAGTTTGCCAAGAAGCAAAGAATTTTGAAGCATTTTGATGGAACTCATACTGGAAGAGCAACCAAATCTGGCAATGCAAAAACTGAAGGCAACCAAACTGATGAGAGAGGGCTGGTCCGGCTGGATAATGTTCTAGTTACGAAGCAGGATGGACGTATGGATATTGAGGAAGGTCAGATTGTACCAGAAGAACTAATTATAAAGAAAAGGTCAAAAAAGAAACAAGCATCTGAAAAGGTATCACTTATGCAGCAGGGCGTGAAAAAAGTTCTTCCTGGAAAAGAGACTAACACAAAATATGATGACCAACGGATAATGGAATCATTAGCAAAGATGGAACGAAGAAGGGAGCGCTTCAAGGATTCCATTGCATTGAAAAGGGAACCGGACACATCAATGAAGCCACAAATTGATCTGCTAGTCAATGCAACTGAAACTAAACAAGAGAGGCCAACCCGGAAGAGGCGGTGGGGTGGTGGTTAGGAATTTGTATTTACAGGTAATCTCGTTTCTTGCAATAGTTCATTATATTTGATTGAAACATTCTGAGGCTTCAAGAAATCCTTGAAATTTCTGGACAGATTAGAAGAAACAAGCCGGTCCTCTGTGATCACGACTTAATAAGACTGGCCTATCATGTGCAGGTCAGGTTGAAATTTTTTTCACACAAGAAATTTTCATCTACAACTGATCTTTAAATTGCTTTCTTCTTGAAAAAGAAATTAATTGTTTAGTAGGGTTGTAACACTTCTCTTATGGTCATATGATTGTTTTGATTTTGCTGTGGATAGCCGTCGAAAGTCCCAAAATACCACAAACATCAAGATTTTCCTCTCGCTTTATTGTACCAAATGATATGACCTTAGCATCCCTTAATTTTTGCACTGCAAGTTTAAACTGATCACAATCTTGAATATTATGACCTTTCCTGCGTAATTTTCATTGCTTGGTTAGTTATTATTTGCCGAAGTTGTAAAATTTATCAATAAGGATAACAGTTGCTCAAGGAATGAATCATTCTCTAGCATTATGCCAAACAGGCTTATTTGAGTTTCTCTGTGGGTTCTTTCTTGTCATTATAAGTTTCAGGGATATAATTTGGTAGGCATTTTTTTTATTTGGCCTTTTCCTCCAAAGTGCTTGTTTCGGCCATGATAAAAAAAAAAAAAAAATAGAAACATCAGAATCAATATCTTCTTACATCTGATTAATTAGAGAGCTGACATCTTTTTTATTTTTATTTTTTTATCTTAATTTGTTTCTGATTCAATTTGCTGCATTTTATATTTTTAATTATTGTGGCTTAACATTACAGAAAATTATAGAATGAAGTGAAAAAAAACCCCAATTTAGAATGTCTGAGTGTATGTCTGTCACTGTGGTCTGAGCTTGCACGTGGGTAAATATTTTGGCTTTGATGAGCAGTGCAGCAAATATGAGATTGTTGTACGATTTCCCACCAACAAAAGGCATCCACATGGCATAAAAATCTGCCTCCTAAGACTGACTGAGCCATACAAAGATGTGAGCTACGTGGACACCGTCAAGCCAGTCACTTCTTCATTTACAATTACAAAAACGCCCTCTAACCATTTAAATCACACTTGCTAATTTTTTTAGTTATCTAAAAAATAAATTGAAAAAACGAAAAAAAATATATTTTAAGCAAACTTCTGTATCCTTATTAAAAATAAATAAAATATTTTTTTAGCAAATAATCTTTTAAACAATAATTTTTTTAGAATTTAAAATAAAACAATAGAAAGGTTAAATTGGTAATTTCAACTGCTACAGAGCCTGCTCAATATCTCTTCCAAGCAAAACGCAAACAGTTTTATCCGTTAATAACAGAAACTAAAAAAAAACTTAAAAAAAATGCACTTCTCTGCTTCTTCATCATCATCATCATCATCAAAAGCAACGAGTTTCAGAATTTTAACTTCATCACAAGACCCTAACAATAAGATATATATAAATTCAGCTTCCAAATTCTTCTTCAAAGCACCCACCAAGAAAAGCATTCCTTCGATCCCATTTTCTTCGAAGCAATCCTCTTCTGTTCTTGATCAAACTCCTCCACTTTCTTCACAGTCGAGAATTCAACAACTCAACAAAGAAACTGTAAAAGAAGAAGAAGAAGACCCTTTTTCGGGTCTGCTTGTAGTTCGCCGCCCTGCATTGGAGGTTCCCGGTGAAGATTCTGGTCAGAGCAGTGACGAAGACGATGATCACAGTAGAGTTGTTTATAATGATAAGAAATCCTCAGCTATCATTGATGCTGGTCTCGAAAAGTTTGCCAAGAAAATGCCCATTTTTGAACCGGAGAGAATGGAGTCAGGCTCTGCTTCTTCTCAAGAAAATCAGCCTCTTGTTGTGAATTTGGACTTGGCTTTGTATAAAGCTAAGATTCTAGCTAGAAGTTATCGATATGCAGAAGCTGAGATGATACTGGAAAGGGTACATTTCTTGCTCACTTTAGTGCATTCTGAGTATTTCTGTACTTAACATTGAATCATTGCATTTACCTTGCCTCTCAGCCATTGGACTGTAGGAAAGAATTTTCCAATATGGTGATTCTATATGGAAATTTAGATGATTAATGAAGTGTTTGAAATTGGGTTTTTGTGTTTTTTTTTTCTTTTGCTTGTAGTGTATTAAGTATTGGCCTGAAGATGGAAGAGCATATGTAGCATTAGGAAAGATATTGAACAAGCAATCAAAAACAGAAGCAGCTAGAGCTGTGTATGAGAAAGGGTGCCAAGCAACTCAAGGAGAAAATCCATACATTTGGCAGGTTAGACATTTCAAATCTCATACCTGCTTATTGCAATTTTACTTTCTCTAATTTTGATTTCAGATATCAGAATATTTGCTTATTTTGATCAGTGCCTTAAATTCTTTACCTTCATTCTTGCACTTAAAAGTTTACAATAAGTTCCTCTGAATTTGGAACAGTGTTGGGCAGTTTTAGAAAATAAGATTGGTAATAAAAGGAGAGCAAGAGAGTTGTTTGATGCAGCCACAGTTGCAGACAAAAGACATATAGCAGCCTGGCATGGATGGGCAGTTCTAGAGCTAAAACAGGGAAATGTCAAGAAAGCAAGACAGCTACTTGCTAAAGGCATCAAATTTTGTGGTGGAAATGAGTACATTTATCAAACTTTGGCTTTGTTGGAAGCTAAAGCAAATCGGTTTGAGCAGGCCCGTTACCTGTTTAGGCAAGCCACCAAGTGTAATCCAAAAAGCTGTGCTAGTTGGCTTGTAAGTTCTTGTCACCCTCAACATTCTTACAAAGTGAATTTGGTATCTCAGAAATTGACTCTATTATCTTTGATATTTAGGCATGGGCACAAGTGGAGATGCAACAGGAAAACAACCTTACAGCTAGGCAACTATTTCAGGTATTCCCTTGACGAAACTGTTTCTCGGGTGTAGTTTAATGGTTGAGATGTCTTTGCATTATTTTGCAGAAAGCTGTAGAAGCTAGCCCCAAGAATAGGTTTGCATGGCATGTTTGGGGAGTTTTTGAGGCCAATATTGGCAATGTTGAATTTGCAAGAAAGCTTCTGAAGATAGGCCACGCACTCAATCCAAGGGATCCAGTTCTGCTTCAGTCTCTTGCATTACTGGAATATAAACACTCTACTGCAAATCTTTCACGAGTGTTGTTTCGAAGAGCTTCTGAATTGGACCCGAGGCATCAACCAGTATGGATTGTAAGTCATTTCTTCCTTCATTGCCAAGAGCTAATAAGGAAACTCAAGTCCCTGCAGAATTGACCTAGTAGTTAAGTAGCAGTGGAACCAGAAGATTTATTCAAGGGGGTTAAGTTAAAGCTTCCGACAAAGGAAGAGCCGGAAACCATGATGCGGGGCTATTTAGGGGGCCGGACCTGCTGCTTGAGGGCTTATTCCAATAGGGATACTCTAGTTGCCGGGGACTGGAGCCCACCCAAACCCCCTATAGTTTCATCAATGTAGTTGGGACACTTTGTAATTGACCTGGGAGTTCCAAGTTTGAATCCCTTCCCCTGAATTTAAAAAAAAAAAAAAAAAAAGAAGCTCAAATTTTACTTTGTTGTCTTGTCATATCCAAATATGATTTGGCTGACTGAAATTTTTTCCTTACTGTTTAGGCTTGGGGATGGATGGAATGGAAAGAAGGAAATATCTCCACTGCTAGACAGCTGTACCAGAAAGCCCTTTCAATTGACTCAAGTAGTGAAAGTGCTGCCAAATGTCTACAGGTATTGCCTTTGATGTGTTTTGATGAATGAGAATATGATATGGTAAATTTAGCATTATAACAATGCACAATGCAATGTGTGGCAGGCTTGGGGTGTTTTAGAACAGAGAGTTGGCAATTTATCATTAGCTCGTAGATTATTTCGATCATCACTGAATATAAATTCACAAAGTTACATAACATGGATGACATGGGCTAAACTTGAAGAGGATCAAGGGAACTCTGTGCGAGCTGAGGAAATTCGTAACCTGTATTTTCAGCAGGTTAGCAAAATTAGCCTTTTGCTTATTGCATTTTGGTCTGTCATGCATAATACTGCACTTTCTGCCCTGAAATATTAATTTTCCAACAGAGAGATAGTTGACCTTATCATTTTAGTAAACTCTTAAACAACCCAGAAACTTTTCGTGTCCTTTTTCGAAAGTTTACAAAAACATTGAAAGTATTAGAGACGAATTTCCGTGCATCATAGACTACAAATTAATGGTTTGGAAATGTTGTAAACATATTTTAATTGTTTTCCACAGAGGACTGAAGTTGTAGATGATGCTTCATGGGTTATGGGGGTTTTAGACATCATTGATCCAGCACTTGACAGCATAAAGAGACTTCTAAACTGGAATCAGAATAAAGAAGAGGAGTTATCTCTTACAAATAAATCAGGAGACAATGAGACTAATACTGATTTTGATGGAAATGTCATAAAAAGTGGAAGTAGATTTGATTTGGATTCTTTCATTAAACAAAGGTTGTCTTTAGATCCAACAAAGCTGGATGTTCAGCCGGAAACATCAGGGAATCCAGCACCATGGAGAGTCTCACAAAGACGATTATGGAGATCACAAAAAAATTTGCTCAAAATCCACAACTTAAATTTTGATATTCAGGCCAAGTTGATATTTTGACTCTTAAAAACTTTTTATTCATTGACACTGATGAACTCACTACAGCAGAATTGTAAAATGTGTACACAATCTGTATATTGTCTATCATGAAAGAGAACAAGAACAACGGTATTTAACTTCTTAGATGAGTTGTTTAAATAGATTACAGGGTATATATTTTTCTTGTAATGATACATTGTTTTTATTATGTGATCCTTGGATTGAATGCTTCCTTCTTTCCTTCGACTCATAAAACCAATTAATTAATTTCCCATGAGCAACTTAAACATTAAAAAAGGTTATATTAATGCTTGTTGGAAATGTGATGTGATATAAAAATATATATATATTTTTTAGGGAAGTGATATAAAAATAAAATTAATTAACAAGAAAAAGGGGAAAAATTTTTGAGTTCAAGAAAAAGGGAAATTACTAGTATAGCATTTGTTGCTCATGAAATATGAGCGTCTTAAATTAGTAGATGTAGTATTAGTTAGTTAAACTTAAAATAGCCAGTAGGCTATATAACACGTGAAGGTCCAATTTATAGAAGACTGCTCAAAGCACATAAAATTGCACAAGACATCCTTTAACAATAGCGAGAGATTGCACTCCGACTCATGGGGTATCAAGCCCAAATTATATCTATGCTAATTGAATGGACAGCTATTGATACCATTATCAACTCCGAGAGCTAAAATTAGTACTCCCTCCGTTGCTTTTTATATGAGGTTCTAGAGTTTAGCTTTTGTTTTAAAATATTCGACTCTTTCATATTTTAAGATACTATTAAATGTTATTCTTTTTATTTTACCCTCTTAAATTAATACTATATAAAGCTAACATTAATGTCTCAAGTAAAATTGCAAAACGATAATATCATGGTACAATACTATAAAGTAGTTGATACGAATCACTCCTTTAAGCTCAAAAGGCCCAAGAGGCCTACTTCATGTTAGGCTCACGTTAGTCTATTATATGCCCTGATACCTTGAATCCTAAGTCAAGGGGGACTCTCATCACAAGGGGGGTTCCTAATCCTAGGGAGATTCTGACTCACTACAGTAAAGGAGGACTCCAAAGTCTATTAGGATAAGGATTCCTGGGCTCAAGGGGATTGTTCCTACCACTATATAAACCCTTGCCATCCAGGGTATCAGGTATCATTCTCTCATTCTAATACATTCATAGCTCTCAAGAGAATATCTCCAACTTGAGCGTCGGAGTCAGACCTCGGGGACCACCCCAAGTCTCTTTTTTTGTGCAGGTTAGGCTAACTACGGTGATCAGACAATCTCAGAGGAACTTCAGGCCAGGCTTCGTTCTTGGAGAAACGTCCTGAACGTTTCATTGGTACGGTGAGCGTGGACTGTTTTTAATTCGAAAA
>CANYLF012894802.1:0-12411 GCA_948193215.1 Bocquillonia castaneifolia
AAAAAATTACTAAACTTTAAGGCTACGATTCATGCAATTTAGAAGCACCAAGTGCTCTTACCCTAAAATGCCTATTTATAAAGCAAATTCACATCCAACCAAAGTGAATAGTCATTTGCTCAAATAAAGGTCTCTTCTGCACTATTAATTATTATGAACTCATGTGGACCCGCTATGATCGAAACAATAATTCAACAATGCATGGTTGCTTGGTACTCCAATAGCCCTTTCAATAAAGTTTTCAATTAATGACCTTAAAAACATTACCATCTTTGACTTCACTCGAATATTAGCACTTCAAACAGCAATGAAGGAAATATGGATAGGAAATTCTCTCCATCACAATCTTCTAACCCTCCAGTCCATTTGATTTGTCCCCAATTCCTCACCCTGGAGGACACCCTCTTGGATATCAACTGGTAAAACTTAGTGGTGCTACTTCATCATTGACCTCTCACCAAGTCAAGAATTTGAATCAAAGCATAACCCCCTTCCCCAGTTCTAAATACAAATTAAAGAACACTGATTTGATGATTCAAATCACGAGGCACATTTAAACCATACTCTTCAAATATCAATATTATTCATTTATGCCCTCCCTTTTATTCTCCACCTCCAACATAGCTATCTATGAAACCCAAGCATGAAAAGCCTCTCATCTATATAATTGCATATACATCTCCATTGGTTGGAGCTACTCACAGCCGAATTTCCAAACAAATTCAAACCATTTCAAAACAAGCTTAAAACCGAAATGGTGAATATTGTTAAACAAAAAAAATAAAGCATATCGGATCGAATGACTTTAATTTTGTATAAACTATTTTTAACATATTTTCTTCTCATTCCAATAATATAGTTATTACGTTCAAGATTAACAAGACATTTGTTAAAGGGTGACAGTTACAAAAAAGAACATTTATAGTGCTTGTAAATTGAGAAATAATACATCATGTTTTTCCTGAGACATCAATTTCTTTTTAGCTGAAGGGAGAAGATAAATTACTAGTGTAGATTTTATTAAACTGAAATATATATATATAAATATAATTTTTACTATTTTTTTTTTCTAGATTATATCCTCATGAAATTAAAGTAAATCAGCAGCACTAATTTATACATTCTATTAAAACTTTTGTATTGGAACTAAGAAAAAAATTATGTCAATTAATTTGTTAACATTTGCATGGACTAGCTATATAAAAACAAAAATATTTATATTTTGAGATATCTTAAAACTTTATAAATAAAGAACAGATTTTCTAAGTGTGGATCAGCATGTTTCTTGCAACTGCTCATTTCAATAATTACCTTCCACTGGAATTTCCATAGTCCATAGTGTTGGAAATATAGCAAAAGGAATTTGTAACAGAGAATATCAATTTTTTTGGCATGAGAAATCATTACATAGATATACTTGGGATCAAGTACTAATGGAAGCTGAATGCAGATGCATGTTCAAGAATAAATTCACTAATTTTCAATATATTTATGAAATTGTCAGCCA
The DNA here is from genome assembly GCA_948193215.1 of Bocquillonia castaneifolia. Lineage (NCBI taxonomy): Eukaryota > Viridiplantae > Streptophyta > Magnoliopsida > Malpighiales > Euphorbiaceae > Bocquillonia > Bocquillonia castaneifolia. The sequence goes on from CANYLF012894802.1 coordinate 1,508, forward strand.
TATGAAATCAATGGTGTCATACTTAGCAGACATTTTGTCTCAATGACTAGAATGGGAGGAACTGAAACTTAGTAAGAAAAATATAAATTTTTCATAAATTCTTTGATTAAATAAGAAATGGATATTTTTAATTAAGTATTCTTATAATCATTTATTTGTTTAGCTTTTTCTATAGATTTTTTTTTCACGTCGTATTGTGTGTTCGTGTGTATATATAAGCTACTATTAAGTGCCATAAGTGGATTTTAATTAGTTTGACTGATTGATGTATAACTTGACTTCATTTCTATAAATATATGGAAATGAGAAATTCAATTCTAGGAAAGAAAGGGAAATGGGCAATTTCCATTGGTAAGAAATTCTCATTTCTATTCATCCTTTATTTCAATTAAATCAAAATACTGAAAACGAAAATTATTTAATTCAATTTTTGTTCTCCTTTTTTTTAATGAAAAGGAAATATAAATACACAAAATGAAAATATGTAAAAGTTAACCATTAGGTTGTTTCTGCTTAATCTCCTCCCTCCGTAGGCACATACTTTGACTAATCTACTTCTTTGTAAATTGTTTTGCTTTAGAGAGAATCCTTTTCACAAAAATAACTCCAAACAATAGAATGAACATCCTCTGATCAATAATTAGTATCTCAAGTTTTTTTCCCTGTTGCATCATTTCACTTTTGGTAAACGAAATAGTAAAATAAAAGATGTAAGCTTATCCTACTAACTACTTTTTCAGTGAATGGTTTTTTATTTCAAAAAATAACATGAATGCTTTTTAATGTGAAAGGTTCTCTTCAAAATACATACATTTTCTCCTAAAATATAAAAATAAAAAATTATTTCGACACACCCTATAATTCCTTACTTTGGCATGATCAAAGGAAAATCAACCATATTAATTTTTTTTTAAGAAAAAAAGCAAGCTCTTCTAGTCAGTTCAGCTTATCTTTGGTATTATTTCCCCCCTCCTTCCCTATCCCTCTTGAAATTTTCTTTTTCTTTAGAGAGATAGAATTTGTCAAGTGAAATTTACAGGGGGAAAAATAACCAACAGCTTATTAAGCCCACTTTTTTAACCTATTTGACAAGTGGTGAATGGACTTCATTATATCATCACATATTGCTATTCTTTTATTAATGTTACATAGCTTTTTTATATTAAATCACATCTTGAAAGGCTGAACTTGCCAACAATGAACAAACTATATAACTTCAGTAGATATTTACATATCAAAATTCATAATTTCTTTTTATATTGATAAGCTTAAAATGGATAATAAATGTATATCTTAAATTTAAAAATGGTCAAAGATGTGCTCTTTCTCTCTGCCTTATTCGTAAATCTAAAAAGTTAATCTTTTTTACACCAGGTGCAATATATAATAAGTACTATTGAAGGTTTAAACTTGGGCAACAGAAAAATGACAAATATTCTATTAAATAAAGTCAAATGCATTGGAGTCTATATCCACTAATGGAAAGTGTTGGTGTGTTTTCACCCTAAATAAGAAAAAAATTTATAAAACCAACAATCCCTACACAATTCAAACGTAGAACATTCATATACGTCAATCTAGTCTCAAGCTTTTTGTGCTTCCAAGTCATAGGGGTAATTTTCATTCACAGTGCTTTAACTTTCTTCTCTCTCATCATTATCTCCAAACTTTAATTTATAACTAAAAAATCTCTCAATTTTGATTTTATAGCATAAAAATCCCCGTCGTTAATGTCTACCCCTTCTAAAAAAATCATTTTAATGAATTTTGATATGAAATTTTATAAGCCAAGAAAAATCAAATCTAATTTATAAAAAAAATAAGAAAAATTTTTTGACCATAAAATTATTTTTATTTTATAGTTCAATAAGATTGAAAAATTCACAAAAAATACAGAAAATGTTCAAAACGGTCCCAATTTTAGTGAAAGGGCATGATAAAATATGCTCGAATTATTGGAATATAAGATGGAAAAAATTGATTTATAGTAGTGAATTTACACTAAAAAAAGGACTTTTGTGTTATAAAATCAAAACTGAGGGACTTTTTATATACAAATTAAAGTTCGAAGATAATGATGGAAGAGAGAAGAAAGTTGGGGAACTGTGATTAAAAATTACCCAAGTTGTAGAGAGGAAATAGCACCTGAATCTCTAATCTCCTTTGTATGATTTGAAATCACTTAATTGACAGGATTTCTCGGTTCAAAAATTAAATTGCAAGCTTGAGCATTGTTGACACATCTAAGAACTAAATGAGTCATCAAATTATTTTTTATAGCTTGCATGCTTTTGTCTTCCTACTACATGTTTTGATGTTTTAAAATGAGGCTAATTTAGCCGTACGTGCATGGCATTTACCTGCAATGCAGAATTTCAGTTTTTGCTCTTTTATTTGACCAAATTTAATTTAACAATTCCAACACCAAAAACCCTGCAAGATTCGACATATCGCCGATTCACTGTCATGTGGCCCAATCCTACAGGCAAAAAAGAATCGGGATTCTAAAGCTACCAAGGTTTCATGTTGTAAAGGTTCAACCTTTATTTCACCAAGTGCCAAAAACATAGCTGGGCCACTGAGAAACTAACACCTGGCTACGTTTACAAATGTTAGGGAGAAGGAAACCAATAAGAGAACAATGAAGGAGACAACCCGGCGATTCCTAATCACTCTAATCCATGTAAGAATCATAAAACAGACAATATTATTACACACACAAAAAAAAATACACTCAAGGGCCAAGTTACTTTATGATTACCAAGAACGAAAAAAAAAAACAATTCAGGTTTAGTATTACTATGCACTTCACTGATGTTAAAAATCATTTCAAGAGATAGGAAAAATGGAAAATCAATACAAAGAACAAGGCACTAATGTATGCATCTCATGTGTAATAAATAAATAAAATAGGGGACGTGGGAGATAGTTTATCCTTACCAGGAAGAAGATGAGAGAGAAAAATGAGTTCTTTCAGGCAATGATCAGTTCTTTCCTTTGCCTTTCTGGTCTGAATGCCTGCTTCCATCGCCATAGAGGTGCAACCCAGGTGGAAACTGATGGTAGTGATGATGATTCTCCATTGGAGGTGGAGGTGGAGGTGGCGCAGCAGCAGCAGCACCTATGAAGAAAGGTACATTGGTGGAGCCATCTATAGGAGAAGAAGACGAAAACCTCTGAATATGAGGCATTAAAAGAGACTGTGATGATGAATTGGACTGAAGGGTCCCCCTATTGAAACCAGCAAGGCCTGAAGAAATTGTGAAGTTCAGATTGTAGTCCACACTGGGACCCGATGACTGTGTTGTGGCCACTGGGATCAAATGATCGGAAACAAAAGGAAAATGCTGCAACTGCTGCTGCTCCTGGTGGTGATTTTCCCCAGAAAAATTAAATGGAGGAATTGACATTGTCATTGCTTGGGAGATTGAATTCCCCAATTGTATTTGCCCTGAAAACCCTGAGGATTGATGAGTTGTTCTTGAAGAGGAGGGGCCTAATAGCCCTGTGCCTCCAAAGTAATCCATTGGAATCAAGGGCCACTGCCTTGCCGTGGCCGCTGCTGCTGCTGCTGCTGCTTTGTGATGAAACAAGTTAACCTCAGAACCAGAAGGACTAGTGGTATTAGTAGCATCAGCAGCAGCATTGTTGTTGTTATTACTTACACTACTAATACCGCCAGTTAAAAGCTCAGTAAATGTGGAACTTTGAGAAATGGGGTGGTTCATATTCTGTTGATGAGCAACATTACTACGCGAATCACTCTTTTTCTCTTTCTCTTTCTCTTTAGCAGCTCTCTCCCTCGCTCTCTCACGAGCCTTGTCACGATTAACACGAGCATCAGGCCTCAATAGTGATAAACCTGACCCTTTGCTTGTATCTGAGGTACTACTACAAGCAGATTTAGACAAAGAAAGAGGCTGGTTTTGATTCTGGTTAAAGTTGGGATCTTCAAGCTCTACATCAGCTGAATCAAACCCTTGCTCAGTATTATCACTGGTTCTTTTCTCATCACTTAATTGCTTTGGAGTGTCAGGAAAAGAACCATTGAGAGAAGGGAGTTCATTTATTGCATCTGCAGCTGCTTTAATCAACCATTCTACAGCTTTACTTGGCTGATCATAACCCAATCGATCTTGTAGATCATAGAATTGTATAGCGGTGGTTACAGATAACCTCACTCTTCTGTCCCTAAGACCCTTTGAAGTCCAGACTTTGCTGTGTCTATCTTTACCACCAGAAGCTCTAGCAACCCTAATTATCCGGGAAGAATGGTGGTGCCACCCTCTGAGCCTATTGACACTGCCAGGATCACCAACAGTCATCCCACCACCATTACCACCAGTTCCAGTGCCAAGATTAGGCCTTTTGATGAGTTCCCCATCTTCTTCATCGTCTGGATACTGGTGGTCAGCACCGGTACCAGGAGTACTAGTCCCTTTTTGGCCTATTTTTGTAGTGTCACTTCTACCATTCCCTACTCTAGAGAACTTACAAGGTGGTTGTGCCTGAATCTCATCCACCTCCATAGCACTTTCATTCCTTTTGCCAAAACAAGAACTCAAAAACTCCACCTTTAATAAATTCAAGTCTCTTGTATTTACCCTTTTTCTTTTCTTTGGTTTCTCCTTCTTATCTCTCTTTAAATTTTTATTTTTGTACTTAAAATGTGAGGAAAAAACAAAGAACAAGAAGAAGCAGCAACCTTGGTTCTTTGATAGAGAAAGAGGGAATGAGAAAAACGAAGAAAGAAGACTAGAAGAAGAAGTGCAGAAGGTGGGGTTGCTGTGTCCTGTGCATTGATGACGATAATTCAGAGAGTACTTCGGCTGTGTTAATGATAAAAACAACTTTTTTTTACGACTCGAAATATCACAGTCCAAGTCAGGAGGGAGAGAGAAAGCCAAAACCCCCCCAAAATCTTTAAAAAAAAAAAAAACCCGTCTCCTCTCAGCTTCTCTCTTGATTAAGCTTTTTTGCAGTTTGCAGAGAAAGCTCTCAAAAGCAAAACCTGCAGCAGTGGCAGCCTCAGTCTCAGCCTGCTGCAACCAAAATAAAAAACAAGTTAAAAAAAGAAAGAAGGAAAACCCTTTTCCAAAGGAGAGCGAAAAATCAAAGAAAGGAAAAGAAAAAGCAATCAGATGGCTTAAATAAGTACACAGAAAGAAACAACACTACACATCTGCTTTAATCACACACCACCACATAAAATAGATATATAGACTTACTCATTTCATAGCCTGAAGATCTGACTTAATTGTACAATATCTACAGTCTACACATCCTACTCATAAACCCTTTTAACAGCTTAAACCTATCTAAAGATTATTAACTTTAACAAAAGTTTGAAACCCCAACTCCAAAGATTTCTTTTTAAAAAAAAAAAAAAGAGCAAACAAAACCCTACAAACAACAATGTGTGCATTTATGCATAACAAAAAAACCTCTAATTTATGCCCTCTTCTGCTTCTAAATTAACCTAAAACAAATGTGGGCTGGTTGTTGATCTGAACTAAACCCTTCTCTTCTTTTTTTTTATTTTTTTTTTATGTTTTTGAAGAGAGCTTGACTCTGAAAATGGCAGACACCGCCATCATCACTTGCACATTCACCTCTACCACCACTATAAACAAGAACAGTAAATGACAAAAAACCATTAATTAAAACAGTGTTTCAAAATAACCAGCAACAAGAAGAAAGAATATGGTTTCAAAAGAGCAAAAAAAGATAAATAAATAAATATAAAATAAAATAAACACCGGCTTACACTGAAACAATGTTGGGAACAGTTTAACAGGTGTCAACCTCTTAAAAGATTTTAAATTTATTTTTATTTCTTTTACTTTACAATCAATGGGTATTCACAGATCTTTGCTTATGAGTATCCAAAAGTGGCAGATCTGTTGCCCTTGTTGAAACCAGATTATTTAGCTTCACGAATCAGTCTTTACACTGCAAAAACCACAAATCAAACAGGAACATTAAACAAAATTATAAAATTTAGTTACATGCACTAATATGGAGCTAAATTTACAATTTTATTAAAAAAAAATACTTATTTTGGTGAATATATGCCAGAGAATAATACATTTTGAGCTTGCAGTAATGAGCTTTGCTATTAAAACAAGAAAAAAGGAAAAAAATAAGCTTTTTCAAAAAAAAAATTCACAGATCAGCTCATTATACAAGCAAGAAAAATAAAACCAAAAATGGAAGGACAATTTGACACTTCGCGATATGCACTATAAATGACCACAAATGCTATATATATATATATATATAAAGCTTTAAGAGAAGCAGAAATTGGGTCGCAAAGCAAAGCAAAGAAAAGGGCCAGTCTTTAACTATAGTCAAGTTTTACAAGAATTTATAACTCAGGAAAGATATTCAGAGAAAAAAATATTAGCTTTTGATATTAATTCTTTTTTATGCAATTTTTTGATTAATTAACACTTACCCTTTACTACAAAGAAGGTAATAAACCCAGGTAGCTACTAGCTAGATAGCAAGCTAAGCTCACCATTAACAAGCTTTAAATTCATCAGAAGAAAAGGAAAGAACTTGACAACAAGAATTCAAGAAAACAAATTAGAAGCAAATATTTAGGGTTGAAAAGTAAAGGCAAATAAATAAAGAAGTGGGTATCAAGAAAATGAATTTAAAGATTTAAAACTAAGCTTTTATAAAGAAAAAAGGGTTTAAAGAGAAAAACAAAACAAAGAAATAAATAAAAATAAAAATAAAAGAGAGTTTTTAAGAGGTTGAAGCTTCTTATCAATACCCATTCGAGCAAACTACCGGGCTCATCGGGAAAGGACAGACACTACGCCGTTCCTCCCAATCCTTATTAATATATCTCCTTTTTTATTCCTTTCTTACCCTTACTTTCCACTTTTTTTTACTCTTTCTGCCATTCTATTTTTGTCCCTTGACAAATTTTAATAATATCTTTAATATCTTCTCTCTTTTTTATTTTATTAATATATACAAATATTTATGCGTCTAGTACAATAATGCACTTTCTTTTGTTTTTATTCTTCAACTTCTTTCTTTCTTTCTTTCTTTTAATGAAATTCTGTTCGATTATTGGTTGGTTTGATGCTTTGTTGATCTTTTTTTAAAACTTGAGAAGGTTTATTACCAATTAAACATATATATTTGTCAATCATTAATTAGTTATTTTGTTAATTAAAAATTAAATTGATAATCGAACTACATAGACCATCTATTAACGTACAATCAATTAGACCGATTAAACTCGTAGTTATTGATTGATATGAAATAAATATTACATTTTTTAGTTTCTATCATTTTTCTAATGATTAAAATATTACATTTTTTAGTTTTTATAATTTTTCTATGATTATTTGGTTTTTAATTGAATAAAAATCTGGTTAAATCGGTTAAAATCGATCAATTCCAATTTGATCAATTTTTTATATTTAAACTCTTTTCGAATTTAATTAATTATTGGTTTTGTTTCAAAACAATATTGGTGAGTTCTATTTGATGTTCAAAACTATGGCTATAATTACCTTAGAGGGAAAAAAACAATCTTTTATCAGAGCTTATTACATGTTTGTCCTTTTGAATATTGAATTTTATATTTATTTAAACTTTAGTATATGATTTTTTATTTAAATGTGTGGACATTAATTTTTTTTGGTGAATTATATATTTTTTATTAAGGCCTCGAAAGGAGGTAAAAACTCAAGCGTTCAATGATCTTTCGCACAATTGGCTACGGAACCGAGCTGAGACTAGAAGAAAATACAATAAGGGTTTCTGTACACATCAAGCCCTGTATATACAAAATTACCATGATAATTTTTAAAAATAATCACACCCCTAAGAATACAAGAAACAAGAATGGGTTCAAATGCAACGGTCTTTCCAGTGAATATTCTACTATTTTTGGATTTCCATAATTCCCATATGAGTAGGTGCCCAATCAAAGACCAGAGTTTTCTATTCCTTGTAGATCTAATAAGATAAGGCCATTGTTCCAAAAATTACTGCAATGACTTCGGGATGATCCAATTAATACCAACAGAATGGAGGAGTGAGTTCCATAAGGAAGTAGCTCGAGAACAATGCAGTAGAATATGATTAGCATCTTCATGTAAACCACAAATGCCACATAAGCTCTGATCCCATGATATGATATTCTTGCTGACTAAAAAAGAGCCTGAAGCAATCATGTTTTTCAAGGCTTGCCATAGAAAGAATTTGATCTTGGGAGGATCAAAAATTTTCCAAATTAAGGCATAAGAGAAATCTGGAGTTTGATTTTCTGAAAGCATTAAAGCAAAGTCTTTTACCCTAAAATGCTTATTAAAAAACCAATCAAATTCATCTTGATGTGGAGTAGTAGTTATATTACGATTTTGTTGCCATTCATATATTATAGCTTCAAATTGGTTCTTTTCATTTTCTTTTATGGATCTGATCCTCCTTCTAAATTGAGATCCCTGAAGAAAAACAGAATTAACAGTTGCTTCTTTGTTATATGCAATAGAAAAAAGCAATGGGAACTTTGTCGAGAGTGGTGTATCATATATCTAACGGTCATGCCAAAAAAGAACATTGTCTCCATAATGAACATAACATTTCAGCTTTGAAATGAAGCATCCCCAGTTAGATTAATTTTGTTTTTTATTTAAACGTGTGGACATTAATTTTGTATTAGAATAATGTGTGAAACTTGCTATAGTAAATTTTTTTTAAAAAAATGACATGATATTCTTTATTTTAAAAAAAAAATGCAACAAAGCCCTAATGTTATATGTTCACTTGCATTCCAATCCTTGAACATTTTTTAAATTATCTTTTATTGTTATTTAAAATTAATTTTGAAAATCCTCAAAAATATAAATTAAAAAAAATAAATAAACTAAAACTATTATAGTTTTATATATGTTAATAATATATATGTTTTTTATGGTAAAATGAAATTTTATACCATAAACTTAGGTTGTAATCATGCCGAGCCAAGCCAGGCATTGGAAAGTTTAGACTCGGTTCATTTACTAAACGAGCTGAACTCGAGCCAAAGTGCCTAACACCACTGCGCTTATGCATGTTTACGAACCTAATTGAGTTTTCATCGAGCTTAATTTTTTATTTTATAAATATTAATTTAAAATATTTTTTGTAATACCCGTGATTTTTTGCCATAATTTCCTCCGGATTAATTTATTCTAATTCAGGATTAATTAGTTAAGTTCGGAGTCAAATTAATTTTTTCATAATTTAATTATTTGGTCCGATATTAAATTAATCAGATTTAATAGTTCAGGATATTATTTTAATCTAATTTTCTACATAAAAGTGTTAAAATATTATACGAAGCCATGTTTTAAAATTTGAGATCAATCTGAGTTCGGAATAGGAAGTAATTAAAGAAAATGACTTATTTGAAAATAGAAAACTTCAGTTTATATACACCTATCAACTGCCGGGCCTAATTAAAAGAGAAAACTTCAAAATTTTATTACGTCTACAGTCCCCCATTTTCTCTACAACCTCCACTGTAGCACCCACGATTTCGCTGGCTCCGTTCATCCTCCACAGACCTCCGTTTCAGGCGAGCAAGTAGTCAAATTAAAGAGTTCGACAATTTCTACCCATACATACCAGTTTTAACAGCTGCCATTGAAGAAGGAGAGAGATCGAAGCATTGAAAGTTGACGAGGAATCGATCACCGTCGTTCTTCATTCTCCGGCCATTTTCAAGCTTCCAGACCACCAAAATCAGACTCAGAGGTTTGGAAAACATAAGGAAAGGGTGGTTTGCATCTTGAAGGAGGCCGATATTACCAAGAACGGAGGAGAAACTTCTCTCACCACCGTCGGACTTGGAGGCTCTGATCCGACCAACTGGTGGAGCTTTTGGGTATGTGACTCATATAGGTACCCTCCCCACGTCCTTGCGAGTCAATCTAGAGGAGCTGGTGGCCTTCCAGCCACCACAGACGGTGGAGCATGGGCTCCACGAGCCACCGTTTACGGTAGCTGTGGGCCCCACTCTAGTGAGCCCCTAAATTATTTTTAAAAAATACTATAAATTATTTCGGACAATTTTATAAAGACACAATAGGCAAATAATGTGTAGATTTTAAATTAAAATTCTGGAAGTTATAATGCGGTGTATGGAAATCCCGAAAATGCATGTTAAGCGTCTAAAGCTTTAAATATGTTATTAGGACGTTAAATAAGTTATATTGGAACCGAGTTGGTAAGTAAACGAGTAATGTAAACCAGATAATTAATTAATCGAATTATAATCCGAATTAAGACAGTAGATGTATCGGATTAATATAAAGGATATTAATTGATATTGATGGACATTAAATAAGTATTATTTGATAGATTTAATGGTGTGATAAGTTTGATATGAAAATGATAAATAAAATATTATTTATTATTGCTGTAGTGTCTATGATGATAAATCCGGGTAATCAGGTAGGCCCAGTATGTGGTAATAGATATAGAAGTGTGTTTGCTTGCAGAAACAGGCTCCACTATGGTGGAGAGATATCCAATTTATAGAGGAAATGCTGTCAAAATTTTGGTAGAACTTTCTCAAAAAATGTCTCGTCGAGTTTAGACGTTAGAAATATAAATTACGATTACCGTTAGAATTAAGCTGATGTATATACGACGTGTTTATATAGAATTCTAGAATTTCTAAGAAATTAAGATTTATTCATTATTCTGAGTCTCTATTATTGTTTATATATTCTGTAGATAATCAGAGAGACCGAGCAGGTCCGAGTACTTTAGGAGCGCATGGAGGCGCCCATTCCACCTATGAGTTAATTTTATATTTATGATATTGCTCGTAGAATACATGTGAATATTATACATATATATATATATATATATATATATATATATATATA
>CANYLF012895444.1:0-14176 GCA_948193215.1 Bocquillonia castaneifolia
GTGCTATATGCTTTGACTCTTTGTATGTAATTTGGACTAATTCAGGTTCGGTAATGTCAAATCTATCCTTGTTTGTATAGAAATTCACTTATGCATGTTTAAATATTGTAAAATGTAAGAATGTGCTTATGTGTTTTTTTCACTTTAAGTAGTGGAAATGAAGGTAGATATAATCCTATGAGTTGCTTGCAAGAATCACCCCTTAAGAATGCATAAGTCAGATCTTGGAATCTCTGTTGTTTTGGTGTCTAATGCATTCTTAAGGGAATCGAGACGCTCACCAATTTCTTTTCCCGATGCCTATTCAGGTGGCGACTCACACTATTAGCTCCCGTATGCTAAACCCACAGTGCCGCAGTCGTCGTATGACTTGGATCACTGAGGTAGCCCCTCTTTGTCCACAGTTTCGTGACTCCACTAGGGACGACAGGCTTATGATTAATGTTATTTAAGCAACTCATTATCCAACTCTAGTTTCCCTGCAATGCATTCTTGCATTAAAACACCCTACCTCACAGGTACCACTAGTTAAGCTGCCTATGATTTACAATTGTACACATAATAGGGGGAGAAATCAGTGACTACCACTCATAGATGGAATTGTCCTACTATGGCTTACCATCCTAGTTATGGTTAATGAGTGATAGTTAATGGGAAATTCTGAGCTGAATGTCCTACCATCACTTGAACCTTTTTTGAAAGAGGGAGATGGTTAATGGGAGTTTGTCTTCTAAGGGAACCTTCTTTAGCTGAACTGACTGAAGCCATGTAGTGACCCTAGCAACTTCCACTAGGGCTTACCAAATGATTGATGTGTTATGCGATGCCATGAAGCCATTATTTTTGACCTAGTCTAGTGTTATTGCCCTTGAATTGAACTTCTAATTGCTACTTATGGGGGTGTCAAGTGTTAGTCTAATTATACCTGATTAACACGGCCCTACAGCATAGGGTCAGTTAGGGTTTGAGAAGAGTGATTTTGACTACTACCTGTGTTTTAGGGACGTTGGTGCATCGATCTAATTATACCTGATTGATGCTTAAATGACCTTAGAATATGGGGAACATCAAGAAACTCATCAGGAGCAAGGACATGGGATAAGGACGTTATAATGACTTATTGTTTGCTTTGGATGTTGAGGGTTTTCCTATGCGGACATGCATAATAAGTCAACAATAGCATCCCTTGTTGATGCGATGGCCCAAACCAATTCCTAGGAATTTTAACTTGCCAAACGAATACGTGTGTAGGAGTAATAAGGTTGGAAGGTCTACCACTTGGTAGTATGTGTATTTGACTAACGTTTGTTTCTTGTGACCTCTTGCTTTGAGCATTCATGCATTCAAGCATACATGCATTCCTTGCATACACATGACTTTGAATGCTAACCCCTTGTCTTGCAGCAATATAGATCCTCCTAGTACTCCTTGGGCAAGATAAGCCGGATGTCTAGCTCGAAACACACCACCGCCGATACTTGAAGCTCCAACTCCCCCAAGTTCCATGGCCGGGTTGAATGATGATGTTCTGAAAACCTTACAAGAAATGATGGACAATGCCATCAAGAAAGCACTCGACGGACAGGATGAACGTAGGAAGGATGAGTCGGAAAGCAGTGATGAGGAGAGGGATGGAGAAAGACACCCTGATCAGGATGCCCTGGATGCTTTAACTAAGAAGATGGAGAAGCTCCAAGAAATGGTCAAGAGCAAAGACCAAGATTTTGATTTTGACAACCTAGGCTTGTATAGGATCTCAAGCAATACATAATCATCATGTCAGCAACTACTTTGAATGGGGTTTGTTTCCTTTGACCTTGGAGGGTGTAGCGTCTGATTGGTATTATGCTCAGCCGGTGAACATCAAATCTGACTGGAAAGCTCTTAATGAGGCCTTTAGGGGACAATTCTCCTATAATGCTGCCATTGAAGTCTCTTTGAAAGATTTGGAGATGACAAAACAAAAAGACGGTGATACATTTTCTGAGTTCTTAATTAAGTGGAGGAATAAGGCTGCTTTGATGCCTAACAAGCCTTTAGAACGGGATCACGTCCGGATCATAGCAAGGGATGTGCATGCTAATTGGGTAGAAAAGCTTCAGCTTATGAACCCAAGGAATTTTGTTGAGCTCTATGATGATGGGCTCCAAGTTGAAGAGATAGAATCTGAGAAGAAAAAGACTCATAAAGGCAGTTAAACCCGCACTCACAATCAATCCACTAGGATTGTGGAAATCAATGCAGTCAAAACCACCCGTAGATTCTCAAACTTCAACAAACCTCTCTCAAAAGTCTTTGAGAGGCTACAAAAAGAAGGACTCATAAAACCTGAACTAGCACAAAACCCACCAAACACTAATTCCCCAAATTATAACCCAAATGCGTTTTGTCATTTTCGCAAAGAACAAGGCCATTCCACGGACAATTGCATTAAGCTCAAACACTCCATCCAAGACCTAATCAATGAAGGGAAAGTCATGGACCCTGATTTGAGAAAGCCTAGCACAAAAACCAACCCTTTACCTACCTACATCAAAGTGCCACCACCCAATGTTAACTGCATTGAAACTGGGTTAGCTGAGGAAGATGTGTTGGCCTCCTTTACTAATGCAGACTTAGAGGATGGAAGGACCATTGTTGAAGGTGATTCTAGGCAAGTGGAGGAAGCTTTCAAAGAAGTATGGAATTCCTTTGAAGAAGTCAAAAAGGAGCTTGATTTTGAGCATGAGTATATGGAAGATCTCCTGGGCCAACCTACTAGCAAATTTGACTTTAAGGTCATGTATCCAAAGCATCCACCATGTACTACTCCTCTAGAAGATATTAAGCCGACATGGGGACCTGAATTTGATATTTATGACAAAGACATTCCATGGCCCAAGGGATGTGGCGAAGATGTGAAAAACTAGGATAGAGATGAAGCGTGGCAACAATTCTTAGACAGGGAATATGTGTCAACTTCCATTGAACAGGACACTCAGGCCTTATGTGAAGAAATTGGTGGAAAGCTCTTATTTCCAAAGGATGAAATTGATTCTTATACCATCCAGAGTAGGAAGGATGGCAAGATCAGGGATTGTTTCAAGTTTGATGCATGGTACAGTTCTGATGAAGATGAGCTAGTAATTGATAATGAAATGAGAATTAATGATGTCACACCTACTTTAGTTACTCGAAGTGGGAAGGACTTCCGAAGGAAAGATATAGGAGAATCAAGCAAGTCACCTGAGAAAGAAGTGGTGAAGGAAGCTACTGCTGCTGATATAGTAATTGAGCAACTCAAAAAGTCAAAGACTAATGCAAGCATATGGGACTTACTTGTCTTATACGAGTCTCATAGGCGAGCTTTAGATAAGGCATTAACTCAGATTCAAGCTCCTAATTCAACAACACCTGAAGAAGTGGTTAGGTTGATGACTGAAAAGAAGAAAAGGGAAATCACTTTTTGTGATGAAGATTTACCTTCGGAGGGAAGAGATCACAATGAAGCCTTGTTCATTGCTGTTGAGGTGAATGGCAAACGGACTTCATGTGTGATGGTAGACGATGGCTCATCCATTAATGTGTGCCCATTTAAGATTCTTTCAAAGATGGGGATAGCCAAAGAAGACATGAAGCTATCTGACTTAGTCATTCGAGCCTATGATGATTCTAAACAGGCAGTTGAAGGGATATTTACTGCCAAGGTCAAGACTGGGCCGATTGTTTCTGAAGTGGATTTCATTGTTCAAGATATCCCCATGACTTTTACTATTCTTTTGGGATGACCTTGGTTCCATGCTTTGCGGGGAGTACCTTCTATAGTTCACCAGAAGATCAAGTTTCCTTATCAGGATGAAATATTGACTATCTCGGCTGAACCAATTGCCTCAGTTGTTGTATTGTAAGCTGCACCTCAAGGGATCATTTCCCCCATGGGTTTTCAGATTATGGGTATTTCTAATGAGCCAAGTAAACTTATAGTCAACAAGATGATGAAGAATATTGAGTATATGCCTGCATTGGGGTTGGGAAAGAACTAGCAAGGAATCACTCAGCTGCCAAACTTCAAGACTCAAACAACCAAGGAAGGGCTGGGCTATGATGGCAATGATAAGATCAAGAAGGGAAAGTCTCTTGCAGATTTCTTTGTTCCTGAAAGTTGGGTCCTCTACCCAGGAAAGGTTGAACCAGTTGACATAGGGAAGATCCAGGTGCCAGGTTTTGAGATCTTCAGGGAGCTACTAGATACTTGAACTGTGGAAAAGATGCTGATAAAGGGAGTTAGCCAGATAAAGGTTGAAGAGCTGATCGACCTCAAGGAAGTCACCCCAGCTATAGTTTTTGAGATAGATGAGTTTATAGAATTTTCATTAGATAGCTTGATTTATGAAGAAATAGATCTTGATGTAATAATGTCTGACTTGTTTGAGGACGATTCTGCTTTTGTTTCCAAAGTCAATGATATAACTGCCAATTTTGCTTACTTGTTTGATGTTTTACCTAATGGAAGTGTGCATTACATGGATCACATTATAAGCATTTTTGACATTAATTATGTGCAAACACATTTTATTAACATTGGCAGAAAAGATAATTATAAAGAAATAATGCTTGCATATGATATTACTGCTAATGAGAGAGAAAAATTTGAAAAAAATATTAAATAAAAGAAAGATAGTATTTGCATGGACATATGATGATATGCCAGGTATTGATGATGGCATCGCAGAGCATCACATCCCAACAGATCCAATCAAGAAGCCAGTCAAGCAGAAGTTACGAAGACTTAGACGAGAATGGGCTAAACTTATCAAAGAGGATGTGGAAATGCAGATTAAGGCCAGATTCCTTGAAGTGGTAAACTATCCGGGGTGGTTAGCCAACATTGTCCCAGTTCCAAAGAAGGATGGAAGAGTAAGAATGTCTGTGGACTATAGGGATTTGAACAAAGCATCGATGAAGGATGACTTCCCATTACCCCACATTGATGTTTCAGTGGACAGTACAGCTGCAAACACCATGTACTCTTTTACAGATGGGTTCTGAGGCTACAATTAAGTTATGATGGCGATCATGGATAAGATCAAGACTACTTTCATCATAGAATGGGGTGTGTATTGTTACAAAGTCATGCCATTTGGTTTGAAGAACGTGGGGGCAACCTATCAGAGGATGGCCACAACCTTGTTTCTTGATATGATGAACAAGTAGATTAAGGTTTATATTGATGATATGATGGTTAAATCATCAACTAGGGATGGACACTTTGAAGCTCTAGATCGGTTCCTAGCCCGAGTCGAAAAGTACAGCCTTAGACTCAATCCTAAGAAATGTATCTTTGGAGTTACTTATGGAAAGCTCTTTGGACACATTGTGAGTCAAAAGGGAATAGAAGTAGATCCAGATAAGGTGAAAGCAATTCATGCCAGCACCCAAGACTGAGAAGGAAGTTAGAGGTTTCCTGGGGAAAATCCAGTACATCAGCAGGTTGATCTCCAAATTAACTACGATCTGTGAGCCCATTTTCAAGCTGCTCAGAAATGGTTAGAAGATAGAGTAGGATAAGCAATGTCAAGAGGCATTTGACAAGATCAAGCAATATTTAATAAACCCACCTGTTCTGCAACCACCAAGGATAGGGAAGCCATTAATATTGTACTTGGCCTTAGAGGATGATGCCATAGGTGCAATGGTCGCATAAGAAGATGAGAATGGGGTAGACCATGCAATCTACTACCTTAGCAAAAAGTTGTTATCCTACGAAGTGAAGTATGACATTGTTTAGAAAACTTGCTTAGCGGTGATATGGACCACAAGGAAGTTGAGGCACTATTATCAATCCTATCAGGTTCAAGTAGTAGCTAAAGTAGATCCATTATGCTACTTTTATGAAGCATCTATACTAGTAGGAAAGCTTGCTAAATGGTTGGCATTGTTAACAGAATTTGATATATAGTACTTGATCAAAAAGACCATCAATGGGAGAGGAGTGGCAGAATTTCTTGCTCTCAATCCAATGGAGGGGCAGGAAACATGGGAATATGATTTTCTTGATGAGTCTTTAAACCTGATAGAGGAAAACATACGGTAGCTTTACTTTGATTGAGCAGTCAATCAGAAAGAAGCCGAAGTGGGGGCAATTCTGGTCACACCTGATGAAGAAAACATCCCTTTGGCGAAGAAGTTGGATTTTAAGGTCACTAATAACATCGTAGAATATGAGGCATGTATATTTGGTTTAGAATCAGCAATTGCAGCAGAGGCAAAGAACCTCACTATCTATGGGGATTCAATGCTCATCATCAATCAAGCTTCTAAGAACTGGGAAGTCAAAGAGGAGAAGCTAAATCATTATGCGGAGTACATTCAGATACTCACTCAAAGCATTTCCAACTGCACCTTCTCACACTTGCCGAGGGAAGAAAATCAGATGGTTGATGTGCTTGCAACCTTGGCATCAATATGGGATAACCCTGGGAATGTTGCTATGAAGCCGCTGGTGATGTGCAGGTCAAGGATTCCTTGTTATCAAGGGGAGCGGGTGATGACAATATATGGACCAAAGGAGAAGCCTTGGTTCTATGAGATTCTCAGATTCCTAGATAAGGTAGAATACCTAGAAAGAGCCTTAGGAAAGAAAAGGCATGCTTTGAGAGTCACTTCGAGGAACTACACTTACCATGAGGGGATATTGTACAGATGAGCTCCAAATGGGATACTACTTCAATGCCTTGATCAGTGTGAAGCAGAAGAAGTCATGAAGGAAATTCATGGTGGGGTTTGTGGGCTCATATGAACGGGCATACTTTGGCTAAAAAGATAATTCGGCAAGGGTACTATTGGGATTCTATTGACAGAGATTGCATAAAGCTGGTCAGAAAGTGTCATGAGTGCCAATTGTATGGGAATGAGATTCATTTGCCGCCAACTGAATTACACAATCTCATATCTCCTTTGCCTTTCTCAGTATGGGGGATTGATATCATTGGGGAAATAAGGCCGACAGCCTCCAACGAACATAAATACATCATTGTGGCTATTGAACATTTTTCCCTATATGCGGAAGCAATCACGCTGCCAATAGTTACTATAAAAAGTATGGCTGAATTCATCAAAAAGAAGCTCATCAACAAATTCGGGCAGCTACATCATATTGTCTCAGATAATGGGGTTCAGTTTTAAGGGGAAACAACAGATCTACTAGAAGAAAAAGGAATCAACCATCACAGATCATCGCCTTACATACTACAGGCTAATGGTGCAAAAGAAGTAACTAACAAGACAATCAAGAAGATTCTGGCTAAGATGGCAAAGACATACAAGGCCTAGGCAGATAAATTACCCTTTGCTATTATGGGTTGCAATACAACCACAAGAACTGCCACAGGGGAAACTCCCTATTCCCTTGTGTTTGAAGGTGAAGCGGTGTTGACAATTAAGACCCAGATTCATTCATTAAGAGTGGTATTAGAAGCAGAGATTCCTGAAGCACAATGGGTTGAATCTAGATACCAATAACTATTGTCTTTAGAAGAAAGATGAAAGAAAGCTCTACATCACACTTAGATATATCAGTAGAGGATAGCCAAAGCCTTCAACAAAGGAGTCAAGGTCAGGCCAATTAAAGAAGGAGATTGGGTGCTGAAGCTAGCCAGGCCAATTCCTTTTAATCCTAGGGGAAAGTTCAAGTGAAATTGGGAAGGTCCATATCCGGTCAAGAAAATTTTGCCTAAAGGAGCTGTGAAGATATCAGATTTGGAAGGGAATGAGTTTCGAGAACCTGTGAACCTGGATCGTCTTATGAAATACTATCTTTAAGAAAAATGTATAAAAATAATAAATCCCGATGAGTTGAAAACCTGTTTGGGTGGCTCATGCAAAAATAAGGGAGCCCGTTAGGATGAAAACCTCACATAGAGGCATTCTAAGCAAAAATTAGGGCAAAAGCCTGCTAGGGTGAAAACCTCCGAAAATGGGGGCAGTCTAGGCAAAAATTAAGGCTAATGAGAGAGAAGAAAGTGAGATAGGAGTAATATCATTTGTAATTATTAAAGTACGCTTTTGTGCTAATATTAATAAAATAAATTTTGCAATAGAAAACTGTCATATATACTTATGATGTCTGATTCTATGTCTTCATAACTAAAAAAACTAAAACATTGCATAAATAAGGGAAATGGTTTTGAGACTTTTTTTTCTTTTTGTCATTCATCAAGTCTTCAAAATTTGTATCCAATTTTACTCTGGCATCATCTCTTGCTCTTTTTACTAAAATCTTGTTACTTGCAGCCATCAGCATATCACCTCATTCTCTCAACTCCTCTTCAGAAAGATTAGCCTGCATGTTAAGCCAAGACTGGTAATCTTCATCTATTTCATATTGGAATAAATTCCAAGCTCTGTAAGAAGAATTAGTACTCACTGAATCTACCCAAGCCTTGTATTGATCATCCATGGTAACACTCTGGGTGAAGCTTAAGTTCCTCTGAATGGGCTGGCTAGCCCAACGATCTTGGATGTCTCTCAAGAAATAAGCAGTAACAGCATAAGAGGTGAAGATAGGAATAGCACCAGAAATCCTGTGCACCATTCCGTACTTTCTACATACCCTAGCTGGATAGTAAAAAGTTAGTGTTCCAAAACCAGCAACTGGAACACAGTGGCCTACATAACCAGTAGGGGTAGCCCGGTTGGTTAACACACAACCGGCAACTGAACAAGGCACAGCCACCACCTTACTGGCTGAAACTGGATCCACTGGCACAGCAGGGTCCGGCCTGGCTCATCCTATAGTCCCGCTGGTAGGGACAGGACTCACTTGGACTACGAGCACAATGGCTGGTGTAGAAGTAGGCCTAGGTGGTAGTAGTAGTCACTTACCATTCTTCCAACATGGAACTTATAATGATTTTTCGGGGCTTGAAACCTCCCCTACCTTCCCAAGTTTTAACCAAACACTCTTCAGACCACCTCGTTCGAGAGTCCTAGAACCCATCCACATCCAACCTTTTTCACCGGAAGCATCCCAATCACCAACCCCCATTATCCTAGTAGCCGTTGATTTTCTGAGCAGATTGAGCCTCCCAATGGAAAGCAAAGTTTTAGAGGAGCTAATGGCGATGGTATAGACCAAGATGCCACTGTCCTCAGAAAAACACCCCTTACCCTAGCCCGAAAACACATCCCAACCCAGTACAAGGAGGTGCCACCCAGAATGTGGTCACTCCAGTAGTAGTGGACCTCACGAAGGAGGTGCCACCCAGATAGGAAGGAGGCGATAAGGTGGAGCAAGGTAAAAGTAAGGGAAAAGAGGATGAGGCAGATTCATCTATGCCACACCCCTCTAGAAAGACGGAGCCCAAGTTCAGCGAACATGACGGAGATGGTGAGCTTGGCCGGAAGGTAATGGATATGTTCAAAGGTTTAAGATGGGGGAGTACGAAGAGGATTGACTGGGAGACAACAAGTCCCCACTCAACTAGAATATTCTAATAGAAACCCTCCTAGAGAGGCCGAAGATGCCAAAGATCGACCCCTTTGATGGGTCTCGCAACACAAAGGAGCATGTGTCATGGTTCAGAATGGTCATGTCCCTGCAACAAGGCGTTAACGATGCCATACTTTGTCGGGTATTCCCAACAACATTGTTAGGTTCTACGTAGTAGTGGTTCCTTAGGTTGGAAAGTAGGTCTATCCTACGCTTTGATGACCTGGCAACAGCCTTTAAAACCCGTTATCTGACAAACATACCCCCTAGCAAAAAGTCTAGTGACTTGCATAGATGCCAGCAAAAGGAGGGAGAATCCTTGAGAAGCTATATAGAAAGGTTCAATAAGGGGGCAATGCTGGTGGATAAGCTAAATGTTGAAACAGCCATTGAAGCATTACGGAAAGGCACAACCTTTAAGAAGCTCCAAGATAAACTATTGAAAGCCAAGGCTTCCTCCTTCATGGAGATGATGGACTTAGCCTAGAAGATGGCAGACCTGGATGAAGTGATAATGATGGATAATAAAGACCTAGAGGCACGAAAGGCAGAAAATAATGACCGGAGAGACCCTAGGAAGGAGCAAAGAAAATATCACAAAAGAGATTTTTACCCTCGGGCACTAAGGGATAGAGATGACTTCACACCCATTAACACTTCCAGAGCCAATGTGCTGATGTGGATAAAAATGAGCAGGGAGAAATATCAGAGGCCTGGGCTACTGAACCCAAGCTCGATAGCCCAGAGGGATAGGAGCAAGTACTGTAGATTTCATGGAGATATTGGTCATAAAACTGAGACATGCAGGGACTTGAAGAGAGAAATAGAGAGGTTGATCCAAATGGTAAGTTGAGGAAGTTTGTTGCAACAGGACAAAAAAGGGAGCGAGATGGAGCCTCGAGGGAGGAAAAGGTGGAGTCGAAAGTAAAAGAACCTAGGATAGAAGAGGAGGAAGATGAAATGAAGGTGATACATGTAATAGTTGGGGGCAAACCTACCAACAATACCTTAAGGAAGAGGCAGAGGAAAGAAGTGATGAGTGTTGGCGAGACAAGCAAGGCTTCGCATAAGATCACATTTTGGGTCGAAGATGGAAAACATGTCACAATCCCCCATAACGATGCGCCAGTGATTGAGGCAGTGTTTGAGAAGTTCTTGGTTAAGAGACTCCTAATGGATGAGGGGAGTGTTGTTAATGTACTAACACTAGAAGCATTCAGGGCAATGAAGCGAGTGATGGCAGACCTTAAACAGATTACGAAGCCTCTTGTAGATCTCGATGGTGTCCCTATCCAGCCTGTGGGAATCATGGCTTTGAGCATGGAAGTGGGAGATAAGGCAGAAGGGCTGACCAGGAAAAACACTGTGTTATTCAATGTGGTAGACATGAAGCTGGCGTATAATGCAATTCTAGGAAGACCATTCCTATACAAAATGGGTATTGTGACAAGTATCAGATATCTCACCCTTAAGTGAGCGAGCCTAGAAGGAATCGTAATGGCTAGAGGAGATCAAGAGGTGGCCATCCAATGTTACATGGTGGCAGAGGGAAGCAATTCTGAATCAATGGTAATTGAAGAGATAAGGAAGGTGCCGCCAAAGGAAAGGATCGAACCGGTAGGAGACACAGAGCCTTTTGCCCTAAAGGACAATAACAAGGTGGTAAAGGTGGGGCGAGACATGAGCCAGGAGGTAGGAGAGCAAGTAAAGAGATTATTGCTAGAAAACACTTCAGCTTTTACAAGCACACCAAAGGAGATAGTAGGTATAGTCCCTCTATTTATCACACACAGACTTAATGTGGATTCACAGGCGAAGCCGGTGAGATAAAAGAAAAGGCAATTTGCCTCAGAGAGGTAGAGGATCATCAGGGAGGAGGTTGAGAAGCTTCAAAAAATTGGTTTTATAGAGGAGGTAAGGCACTCTGAGTGGTGTGCCAACGTGGTCTTGGTAAAGAAGGCAAATAGGAAGTTCAAAATGTGCGTGGACTTTACAGATTTAAACAAGTCATGCCTGAAAGATAACTACCCGCTACCCTCAATTGACTAGCTGGTGTATTCCATAATGGGACATGAGATACTGAGCATGCTGATGCAGCTAATGGATACCACCTGGTAAGAATGGATGATGAAGATAAGAGTAAAACAGCTTTTGTGACCGACAAAGGAACCTAGTGTTATAGGTTATGCCTTTCGACTTGAAAAATACTGGAGCCACTTACCAGAGGCTAATGGATCACATGTTCAAAGACCTCCTACGAGGTTGTGTTGCAGTATATGTTGATGATCTAATTGTGAAAAGCAGGAGGGAGGAGGATCACCTAGTGGATCTGGAAAAGGTATTCGGAGTTTTCAACAAATACAATAAGAAGCTTAACCCAGAAAAATGCACATTTGGGGTTAAGGCAGGGAAGTTCTTAGGCTTTATGGTATCACATAAGGGGATAGAGGTCAACCCAGAGAAGATCAAGGCAGTATTGGATTTGCAACCCCCAAAGAACATTAATGAGGTGCAAAAGCTAAATGGTAGGGTGACTGCCCTAGCAAGGTTCATTTATTGCTCCGCCATGAAATCACTGCCTTTCTACAAGATCTTGAAGAAGGTGAAGAAGTTTGAGTGGACTCAGGAGTGACAAGAAGCATTTGAAAGGCTTAAAGATTTTCTTACCTCGCCACCCTTAGTAGGCCAGTGCTAGAGGAAAGGCTCTACTTATACCTGTCTTCCTCGAACAAGACTATAGCAATTGTGTTGATACGAGAGGAGCCTGGGGAACAGAGACCCATTTACTATGTGAGTAAAATGCTTAGGGAAGCAGACGTGAGATACCTAACGGTAGATAAAATGGCCCTAGTAGTAGTTGAAGCAGCCAAAAGATTGAAGGCATACTTCCAAGCACACACTATAGTGGTAAGAACTAATTCTCCTCTTAGGAAAACTTTGGAAAGGTTAGAAACATCAGGAAGGCTTGTAAGCCGGTCAGTGTAGTTGGGAGAACACGATGTGAGGTACGAGCCAAGAAGAGTAATGAAGGCTTAGGCCTTGGTAGATTTTATGACTGAGCTGAAAGGGGATGAGAAGATGGCAGATGTAGTGGAAGAAGAGAACAAGTGGGAAATGTATATGGATGGAGTAAGTAGCGAAGCAGGAGCAAGAGCAGGGATAGTATTGATGGGGCCAGGAAGGGTCCAAATACTTTATGTAATCAGGCTCTCATTTAAGGCAACCAACAACGTAGGAGAGTATGAAGCGATGCTAACAGGCTTAGCGATTGCTAATGAGGTAAAAGCAGAATCCATAATAGTGCATAATGACTCATAGTTAGTTGTAAATCAATTGACAGGAAACTTTGTGGCTAAAGAGCCTGGGATGGTTAAGTACTTGGAGAAAGTAATGAGGCAGCTAGAAAAGTTGAAAAAGAATGGGGGAAGGTATGAACTATGCCAGATCCATAAGGAGGAGAACCTGGAAGCTGATCTCTTGGCGAAGGAAGCTGCCAAAGGGAAAGAGGCATTCCTAGCAGTCTCACTTATGGAAGAATTGAAGAGACCTAGAATCAAAGAGGAAGAGATGATGGAGATAAAAGAAGATGAGATAGTTGCCTAGATGAAGCTAATCATTGACTACAAGCTGTTAGGAGCCCTACCTGACGATAGGAAGAAAGCCCAAAAGTTGCAAAGGAAAGCATCGCTTTACTATTACAAGGATGGGGTCCTCTATCCTAGATCCTTGACACACCTACGGTGCAGATGCATGTCAGGAAAGGAAGGAGACCATGTGTTGAGGGAGATATATGAAGGAATATGTGGTTGCCATGAGGCAGGAGCTTCAATGATAAGGAAAGCTTTGTTGTAGGGCTACTATTGGCCAACTATGGCAAGAGATGTAATGAAGATGGTGGTGGAATGTGAGAAATGTCAGAGGTTTGCAAGGATAACCCACAAGCCAGCTCACACAATGTCACCTATCGGCAGCCCCTGGCCTTTCACCTTGTGAGGCATGGACATCCTGGGTCCATTCCCTATGGCATCAGGGTAAAGAAAGTTCCTAGTCGCAGCTATCGACCACTTTACAAAATGGGTAAAAGTAGAAGTAGTATTCACCATCACCGAGGCAAAAATAGGGAAGTTCTTTAAGAGAGAGGTGATGTATAGGTTCTGGATACCTCACACGCTGGTAACAGATAATGGCAAGTAGTTTGATTGTAAAAGATTCAGGGAGTTCTACCTAGGCCTAGTGATAGATTTAAGATTCACTTGGGTGTAACACCCACTAACCAACGGGTTCACTAAGGTCACAAACCGAACCATATTGGATGGATTGAAGAAAAGGCTGGATAAGAAGAAGGGAGAGTGGTTTAAGGATATTTTCAACGTTCTATGGGTTTATAGAACAACCCAAAGAAGGGAACTAAGGAATCCCCATTCAGGCTTGCCTATGGAATGGATGCCGTGGTACCTATAGAAATTGGTCTGCATTCTTGGTGAAGGCTGAACTGTAATAAGGAAGAGAACAAAGCCAGCATGAGGTTCATCAATGACCTTTTACAGGAAAGAAAGGAGCAGGCAACTTTTAGGGCAGAAGTGTATGAAAGGCAGGAAGCTTCCTACCATGATAGAGGGTGAGGATAAAGAAGTTCAAGGTTGATGATTTTTGTTCTTAGAAGAGCTGATGTTGGAAAGGGAGAAGCAGGAATAGGAAAGTTGGGGC